>JAOEGS010014689.1:17916-31009 GCA_025447755.1 Corythornis vintsioides | reverse complement strand
CACAGTGAGAGTGACAGAGCTCTGGAATGGGCTGCCCAGGGAGGTTGTGGAGTCTCCTTCTCTGGAGACACTTAAGGCCTGCCTGGATGTGTTCCTGGGTGACTTGGTCTAGGTGATCCTTCTATGGCAGGGGGGTTAAACTAGATGATCTTCTAGGTTGCTTCCAACCCCTAACATTCTGTGATTCTGTTATTCTGTGCTTCTGTAATGGCTAAATTTTGTAAGGACTCAGTGAATCTGCTTCCGGATGTGTTATTCAGGAGGTAAAAGAGTTCAGAAAAGCATGCATCCTCAGCTCAGATTGTCCACAGACTCTCAGAGATCAGGCTAATTGAGGAAAAGGTTGGGTAGAGTTTGGAGATCCCTCTTTAGTCATCGTGAATATCACAAGCATGCTTTTGTACCCTGGTTTTTCATGGAAAAAAGATTAGAAGGTTATGTGTAGGTGGGTATCTCAGTCAGCAATTCCTGATAACTTTCCCTTCTTCTCCCAAGTAACATTTAAGCTTGCTTGTGAAGTTTGAAGGAAATTTGTCAGCAAGGCTGTGACCTCCAAGCTTTTGTGTTTCTCCAAGTACTGGTGGCCAGAGAGCCAGATTCTGCCTTTGTTCTGCAACTGCAACTGCAACTGCAACTGCAACTCCTGTGATAGCTGTAAGGCTCTAAGTTTTGGCTGTGAGGTGTAAAATGTTCCTCAGCTTTCACTTTGAATAATACCTGGTATATGTAATTACTCTGATGACTTTGTTGAGTTTGTTATTCAGGTTATTCATACTCTTGGAGCAATGGATGCAACTAGGAGCACAACTTTAGCCTCAGATGTTCCCCAAAAGGTTAACAGCTGATGTATGTTTGCCTGTGCAGAGAATGGAAATGGGTGTAGTTACCTGTGTCACACATTTTGCTCCTAAAGCCTTTTGATCTTTCTATATTTAGGGCAAATATGTTAAAAATGAGGTTGGTAGTGCAAGTAACAGTGTTCAGCATTTTCTGTGTGGCTTTCATTAGCTGTGTTACCAAGAAATCAGAGTATTAACTGTATTTTGATGGCTACTTAAATCTTTGAGATGGCTCTAGATTCAGTTGCTTTTTATTGAGGCAAGAAGCAACTTTGATCCATGACTTAGAGGTTACTAAATGCTAGTATCAGTGTTGGAGAAGTTACTGAAATGGCCATCTTCACTAATTCTGTGAGTCAAAGGCTATTCAGACAGTGCATTTATCTACAGGACTCTGTTTACAAGCTGCTTGCAATTAAACCAGATTCTGACCAAGAAAAGGTCAAAGCGTTTCTGCCTTGCAGCAGCCAGATGCTTTCAACCCTGGGGTTTGTATTAGCATACCATGGAGGACACGTGTAGGAAGAAGTAGCTTCCTTCTAGCTTCCTTCATCCAGAGAAGAGATATGTAGAGTTACAGGGAAATGGAGTATTTCAGAGACAAAGGTTCAGTCTGGATCTGACTTTGTCCTGGAAGACTTCATGGCTTTTGCAGTCAAGTGAAACCTGTGTTAGTCTAAGATAAAAAATGAAAGCAGAGAAGCTATAGCAATGATTTTCTTTCTATTCATGTGAGGATTTGAGCATTAGGACCAGGAGTTATTTCAGACCAATGCAGGACTGCATCACTGAAGCTTTGAGACACTCAATCAGTTAGATATTTCAACCTTTAAAATAAAGTGCTTCTTTATGTCTAGCAAACATAGGGCCTACAGGAAGGCTGAAGAGGGGCTGTTTACCAGGGCCTGTAGTGAAAGGATGAAGGGTAATGGGTTTAAATTAGAGAAGAGTAGATTTAGACTAGATACCAGGAAGAAGTACTTCACCTTGAAGGTGGTAGAACAATGGAACAGGCTTCCCAGGGAGGTGGTTGAGACACCATCCCTGGAGATATTCACGGTTAGATTGGACAAGGCTCTGAGCAGCCTGGTCTAGTTGAGGGTGTCCCTGCTCACTGCAGGGGGGCTGGACTAGATGACCTTTGGAGGTCCCTTCCAGCCCTAAACATTCTATGATTCTATAAAACAGTTACCAGATATAATTTAATTCACATGCCTACCTAACCTTTTGAACCAAGCATTTTAAGTGCCTCCATCCTACAAGGGGGATGTGATTACTCTGTTCAGTCCCCACAATGACACACCTTCCTTGCTTCATTCAGCAAATCCAGCACTATAGCAATTACTGTTATGTAAACAATGGTGCACATGGGTCAGTCCTGCTGGGAAGACATCCAGGCACTGCTTTGACTCGAAGAGACAGTGAATTTGTTAAACACCCCACACTCAACTAATCATAGCTAAATACTCTCACTATTAAGAAGCCCATCTGCATTTGACCATTTGTCTTCTATTCTGCCCCTTATGGATGTTTGGTGATACAGAACACAGGACCTACACCCTTGAAGGGATGTCCATACGGTTCTCTAACCAATTCTTAAGCTACACTTCCCATAAGCTAAAAGAACTACTGTTGCCTGGGAGAGGAGCTTGATTCATAGAATCATAGAAAGAAAAAACCCTGGGATCATCCAGTCCAATCATTAGCCCTACTCTACAAAGTTCACCCCTAAACCATGTCTCTCAAAACCACATCCAAACAACCCTGAAACACCCCCAGGGATGGTGACTCAATCCCCTCCCTGGGCAGCCTGTGCCAGGCTCCTACCACTCTCTCAGTGAAAAATTTTTCCCTCCTGCCCAGTCCAAACCTCCCCTGGTGCAGGGGGATGGTTGACATGTGAGCAGAGAGTAGCACCAGCCTCTCTACAATGGCCTTTCAAGTGCTGTAGAGAGTGATGAGGGCTCCCCTCAGCCTCTTCTTCCTCACACTAAACACTCCCAGCTCCTTCAATGGCTCCTCAGCAGATTTATCCTCCAGACCCTTCCCCCGCTGTGTTGCCTCCTGTGCACTGGCTCCAGCCCCTCCAGAACTCTCTTGGATTGAGGTGCCCAGAACTGGACACAACACTCCAGCTGTGGCCTCCCCAGTGCCCAGCCCAGGGGGACAATCCCCTCCCTGCTCCTGCTGCTCACACTGTTTCTGATCCAGGCCAGGATGCCATTGGCTTTCTTGGTGCCCTGGGCACACTACTGGCTCCTCTTCAGCCTCTTGTCCAGACACTTTCCAGCCACACTTCCCAGCCTGGAGCTCTGATGGGGTTGTTGTGGCCCAAATGCAGGCCCCAGCCCTTGGCCTGATTGAAGACCCTCCTGTTAATGTTGGCTAATGAATCGAACCTGTCCTAGTCTCTCTGTAGAGCCACTCTCTGGTGAAGAGAGGCTTTAGGGAGAGCTTGGAGTTCTACAAAACAGGTCTTTTCTGTCTGTGTGTTGGCAAATGTGGCAGAGGCAGTAAACTGAGTGTTAGGGCTGAGAACATGGGCTCCTGAGCTATATATTCTTTTGATTCCTTATCCCAGTTGGCTTAAACTGGCATTTGAGACCACTAGTATATTGATGCTTGTTTCAGACAGTTATAGAACTTAACATTTGTGAGCTGTGAACACTTCCTCTCATAGGAGCTAGTTAGTGTCAGAGTGAAATATTAATAAACTTGGCATGATCAAATTAACCCATCTTTGGTATAGGTGAAAAGGGAATGAGCAACACTACATTGTAAGAAATATCTTGGGTTATTTCAAATGCTGCAATCTTTCTTTTATGGATTTCTGGGCTGGTTTTATAATACTAATTCTGACCGTCAGTTCTAATCTAAAACAATTCTGGAGTTACCTTGTGTTCTTAGGTAGTTTTGCCCCACTTGGGTTTGTAATTTGGGTCTGTACTGCATATAGAAACATACTAGCAGTACTGAATTCTATCTTTTGATATTTACAAAGCTCAGCTGACCTCTCCAAGCTGCACAGCTGCTTTGAAAGGATTTTCAGCCACAGAGTGTGAACATTTTAGTACTGCTTTGCAATTAAAATGCTAAAAAATCCCCAAAAGGAAGATTTAAAAAAAAAATGTGTAAGTGGGTGTTGTTTTTCAATATCTTTTGTGTAAAAAACAGGGTTATCTGTTAACCCAGTTATCTAGTAAACCCTAATTCAAACATGCAAGAAGCAGTTAAGATAGACGATGTTCTGTTTTATATTACACTAGAAATCACCCATTTCAAGTCTTCATCTCCAAATTTTCTTATAGATTCCAACTATTTAGTTCCAGTATATTCACTGGAGTAAGGGCATGTACATGGGTTTGCTGGCTGTACAGCAAAAGGAGTTAACAGTGGCCTGCTGAGCTTTTTTTCATGATACAATGGATCATTATTGTCTTTCCATCACACAGCCATGAAGCAAACAGGGTTACATCAATAAGCTGCATTTATTTTTAGTTCCCTGCGATCTGCATTTATTTTTAGCTACCTGCAATCTGCCTTTTGCTCCTTGGCTCCTATTTGTCCAGGCAATTGGGAGATACTGTCTTCCTCTTTATCAGCCCCTGGTGATAACACACTGTGCTGGAGTTCATGTCCATTCCCCAAGTAAGAACTAAGATAAGATATGATTATCAATTAATACGTTGAAGCCTTAAGCTTCCAGATGAATGCTCATGACAAAATAGGTGACTGTCTATTAATTTCTGTTTAATACACTTCTTTCTTCTTTGAAAAAACTTAGTTGCCCTGATCCTAAAAGCCATCACATCAAGGAGTTATAGAGTGCATACCACATAAATATCATCATAGCAGATCTGGTTTTTCTTTAAAATAGTGGTTGTGGGACTCCTGAGCCAGAGGTGAGGTATTTGTGCTTATGGAGGACCTCATTACTGGACTTTTCTCAGTTGATTCTGGAGCCTGCATTTGAATTTTATTTATTTATTGGGTTTTGGGGTTTTTTTTTAGTATTTACAGTGCTTTGTAGCTAGGATTTCCAAAGCTGAACTACAAATTGCATAAATAACCATAGCTCTTCTGCTATATTTGCTGTACTTATTGCTCATTAATTCTTGGATGAGAAGAGATGGTGAAGAAATTATCCTTGATCATTTTCTCTGTGATGCTTGTGTTTTCAAAGACCTGCATCATGTAATTCTTCAGCTCATTTACTTTCTTTGGCACGAAGAGGAGGCATTTGCTAGAAAGCATGTATTTACATAAAAATGGCTCACAGCAATATCACAGGCAAGAGAATATCTGCCTGTTTTGAATTCATACTAGGAAGAAAGTTGTGCAGAGAATTCTTTCCCTTAGGTCAATCCAGAAGTTTTGACAGCATAGAAGGTTTTGCACATAAAAAGTAGGCTTGCTGTTGTCACTAAGTAATGGCTGACCAATGCCAGGAACTGCCCTATCTGAGTGATTCCTTCATGTGACCCAAGAAGCTGTCTCCTTTCCAATTCTTTGACATTTCTTTTTTAGTTCTGGTTTTCACGATGGGCACAATAATGCTCCGTCCAGTGCCACTATATAAAACAAATCATGCAAAATCCAGCTCTGCTCCCAACATTGCCATTTCTCTGACTTAATACATTGGTTTCTGTTTGCAGCAGCCTTGAAGCCATTACATAATCATTCTTATTAGTTTATTGTCAATTGGTTCCTGTATTGACAATGCTGGATACTATCAATACTACTCACAGCAGTTTTAGTTATAGCTGTGTTCCCTGCTGCTCCTTGAGAGCTCTGTAATGACACAGAAGTATTGATATAGAGTCAGGGAATTATTTATTACATGCAGAGACTATGTTAATATAAGATTATTAGGGTGACAAAATGGAGAGTTGTGCCTGGCTGTGTGGTCTTGAGTTGGTAGCCTTAAGTGTGTGCTGAGCCAATCTGCTTCACTGACTTTCAGTGGAGTTTCTCAGATATTAAAGAAGCATTGGCACGGAGAGTGGTCCAGTGAATAAACTCCTTCCTCACTGAAAGAAATTAAACCAGTAGACTATAAAGGATTTTGTTGATACAGACTCAAAAGATATACGCTGATATAGGAAGCACGAACAGCTTAGATGGACCAGCAGGAAAATGTGTGGTTCTTTGACTAAGGCCTTCTAACAGACAGTGCAAATTTGAACATTTTTGGCTTCTGATAACACTTCAAAACCTCCTTAAAATGTCTTTTGAAACCATTTTCCAGTTTTGTAATTTTCTGTATCAAAAGTGGTGCTGTTAAAACCAGCCTTATTGCTGTTATTTCATTTAGTGCAGAACAAAACCACCTCAGACCTTTAAAAGCTGGTTGTGCCTGGATAAAGAAGCTATAGATTGCTTTATTTATAGATTATCTGTTTTGATCTATTGTCAAGATAATCAACCTGTAGCAGTACTAAAATACTCCCCAAAAGAGTGTACTAACCTTTAAAAATTAATCCTGCAGACAAATGCTAAGTCCTTAGACAATTTTGTCTTCTCCTCTGTGGACATCTGCATACACCAAGATTTTATTATTTATTTATGACTTGTTACGAACAGCCTCAGGTTAAAAAGCTGAAATGTTCCACTCTGTTAGGGACTGCATTGAGAAAAACAAGGCAGTCTTTTGTGAACTCATTCTCTGATATTATGATAGAACTCACAGTGGGGGCTTCATATCCAGGTCTTCTAGATGCTGCTGGAGGTTGAATAATAATTTCAAAGGAAGTGGGATGAGGTTATGGAAATGGACACCATCTGCAAGAGAAGATAAAGTTTGTCCTCTGAGTGGAAGTGGCAGTTCAGGCAATGGAAAAGAAGGCATTAAATCAGCACTTGTAAGAGGAAAACTGCTGTTTCCCAACTGAGGTTAAAACCTGAAGTAAGCTGGGAAATAAGAATCTTGTTTCCTGGGAAAAACTGAGGCTTTTTCTTCCTTAAGGAGGAACAGCACTTTCAAGATTTGAGAGATTTGTCTCAAAGCTGAAGGGAAGTCAGTGATTAGTATTACTATTGCTCAGAGTTGGGCAGATGTGGGCTGTAATCTGGGTTTGATGTATCCTAAATAAAAAGCAAGCTGCAAAAGGAATTCCTTCTGTATCACTAGTAGGCAACTGAGTACAGTCCACACCAAAATATCCAACAGGCAGCAAGCTAAAATGTCAAAATATTTGGTTTTTCATCAGATGAATCAGGGATTTTGTTTTCAGTGTCAGTGCAGCGGATCTCTTTGACTACAGAGGTGTTTACTATTTTAGACTCTCCCTAGATTTTTCTCTCTCTGTCTCTGGCCAGGTAATTCATATGTTGAATTTCTATTCCTCAGACCTCTTTTAAAATCAAGAGGTCTGCAAGAAATCTGTGTGGATGGGTCTTTGTTTTCTAAAAAGATAAACACACAGAAGCTCCTAAGAGACTGGAGCCTTAAGCTGAACTCAAGAGCAGTATCTTAGAACTTTGAGGGTCTGGAGGAATGGCTTTAGCTGATTCTAGATACTACATAGATACTATAAAGGTGAAGTTCCTCCTCATACTTTGCAGCTACGAGACACAAATTACTCCAGTGATGTCATTTTGCATTCATATGAATGGGTGAAAGCATCCATCAGCAACAGCTTACCACTGACTACTCTTCAGTAAGCATAATGAGCATTTTTTAGGTGCTACAACCCTCCTGTGTGCATTGCAGTGCTTTCTCAAATGAAGAAGTAATTCTGTATGTCCATTCTGAAAAATCATATGGCTAATGTGGGTGCTTGTTTTATCATCTGTCTTCATTCCTAATTACATATTGCCCAGTCTAATTCTGAGAGAGTAAGTCAGGCAGAGAGACCATTCAAAGAGCTCAGTAAAGACAATGCTTATATATAAAACACTCACAGTTGCCTTAGCAGTCAGTCCAAGGCTTTGGACTGAAGAACAGATGACAAGTTCCTTCTCTCCTCACTGGCAAAATCTCCTGCAGTGTACATGCCATTTACCTGTTGCTTGCTTACTCTGTAACAGCAGTACAGAACTTTTATTACTTTTATTGTAAGCTCCATGAAACTTTCAGGCTCCTTGGGTGATTATAGCACATACCTGAGTACCTTCCATCAGCATTAGAGGTAAAAGAAGGTCCTGTGAGCTAACTCTGATACCCAGACTTTGTGCAAATGAGAAGGCAGCAAGACAGAAAAGAGGCAAAGCAGGTTGGAAATGCGCTGAAATGACCTCAAATGTTAAAATGCATGGATTCAAGTGTTTTCAGGCTGAGAGGTTGTCAGTCCACCTTTGGTGCCTCATTTATAGAGCAGCATGTTTCGACTGAAGAGTGTAAGAGCAGTCCAAGGCCCATAACTCTGCTCCTTCTATAGCAAAGACTATTCAATCTGTAGCAAATTTGTCAGTGCAATTTGCTAAGGAGGTACATGTCAGGTTAGTAACACAGCATTTGCTGACCTGAGTCAAAGACATGCTTAATGCTAAAGAGGATTTGGATTGCTCTTTTCAGAGAGAAAAACTATTCATAATGAGAAATGCTACAAGCTATTTTTTTTTTTTGCTGCATCCATCCGTTAGTGAGTGTGACACCAGGGCTGACATGCTCATGTTTAACATTCAGGTCCCATCATACGCATCTGTACTTAAAAGAAATGCTGAAATATTAACTCAAATTTGACAACCTGATCTACAAGGAGCTTATCTGCCAGCAAAGTCCTGCACATACCTTTTGCAATAGAATCATCAGTTCTGCAGCTTGTGTTCCCTTCACCCTCTTTAAGAAGACTACATTATTACATATTAAAAAGTCATTTACAGTGGACTGACAAACAAAGCAAACAACTCCTTGGCAGGTTTCCAGGCAAACAGCCTCACCACATTTCTGCTGGGAGATGTGTTTGTGTGCTTGTGAGTGTACGTTGGAGGATGGAGAAATTTACAGTAAGAAGTTGTGTTAAAAAATAGTGGAGGATGTATGGAGATCCATTCAGTAAGTCTAAATATTCAATTTTTTTCCCTTTCTTTTACCCTTCCCTTCCTCCGCCCTCTTCTCCCGTTTTTTTAGGAAGGGCCATCTCTGCAGGATCAGTTCAATACACCCTGGTGCCTAGACAGATGGATGTCAACAGCAATTCCAACAGTGAGTCAATTTGCAATCAGGGGACTCCTCAAAATGATGCTGTTTTATGTGCATGGAAAAGGTGGAAGAACTCTGCAGAGGGCTTCTGGAAGAGGGAGAGTGTAGGTTTGTCTCCCTTAGCTCCCTCTAGTTGGAGCAGCCTGCAAGCTTGATCCTCACTGTAAGTATTTGATGAAGGTAGCTGTTCCTGAAAGGCAGCAGGATCCTTCAATGTCCAGTGCCATGGCATTTCACCAACGGAACAGGCTTTCAGAGCTGCATGCTGCTCATGAAAAACTGGCCACCAGTAAAACTGAAGACACTTCATCTGAGTGGTGAAGAGAGGGAGAGGGTGGAAGCCATGAACAGACCAGGCTCTGGTATCACTTAGATTCCATGGTGCTCCCTGGAGTATCTGGTGGGGGGGAAGATGAACCCTTGCATGGTATAATACACTTTTTATTTCTCATTATGCATGCATAAAAGTCACCCAACACTTGTGATCCCAGTCCTTACTGGCCCCTTCTGGCATGTGTGTGATGGGGAGAGACTCTTTATGGGTTTGTAGGAGTGGTGAGAAAAATTTATCACACAGAGCAAATGAAAAATGACACTTCACTGTTTTTAAAAGGTGCTTCTGTCATATATTTTCCTCTTGATGATTCTCCTGGGACAAATGAGCTTTCACCCAACATCATGGGGAAGGTATCTGAGGAAGGAGAAAGTGGGTTAAAGAAGTGGACAAATGGCTGAGCTTGAAGAGATGAGGTGATGGCAAATGGAGAGGACACCAGAAAGGAAAAGATCCAGAGAAAGCAATTCTAGGTCTAACAGCTGGCTGAGGGCTAAAAATGTCACAGTGAGCACTTTTATAGCTAAGTTGTCTGCCCTGAGATCTGAAAAAAAACCCTCAATTCACCCCTCCACTTCAAAGACTAGGAAAAATTACTCACTCTGGCAGGGACTGAGAGAGCAGACCCTATCTGTCACTGACTCCAGACTGACAACCCGAGCATCTCATTCATGGAAAACTGGTATGAAAGCAGCTGCAACCTACTGTACAGTGATGGGATTAACCCTGTTAATTAACTCTGATTAACCCTGTTCCATATGTGTTGTCCTCAGAATAGTTCTAACACTTTCCACGTGTCTACTAAACACTGTCTTTTTTATATATAAGATGATTTATTTGTTAAAATCTTGCTCACAAACTGTAAATGTATCTGTAACAATATTATAATAAATTATGCTGTAATCTGATTTTACAAGTGAACAATGGAAAATTTACAGCACAGACCAATGTCTCACTCATTCATGAGTCTTAGGCAAAGAATTGTCTGTTTCTTCTTACCATATTTCTTTGCTTCAAATTCTTGAGTGAGTCACACTGTGTATGCTTTCCCCTTTTAGTTTTCTGAAAGGTTTGTTTAAGTCCCACAGTTCATGTGGTCTGATGGTCACTTCTGTAAACTATTGCATGTAAGTGTTGATATCCTGGGCAGTTCATCAAACCAGATGTTTAGGCAGCTGTAACGATCCTGTGAGCAGTTCCATGTGTCAGTAAACATGCCGATGTGGGCCCTGACATCAACAGGAAGACTCATTGTGAAGTTGCATCATGCAGTTGAGGGACCCGGGTCTGTATTTATGCCAGGTGGAAGTGATGTAAGAGGTTTTAAAATCTCCTGAAGATAGGAGGCTGAGCACTGGGGGGATTCGGACTGATGCTTGGCTCATCATAGGATGCCTTTAGCAGTTAATGAGTAAATCCAACTGACAACAAGGTCCTAGATGAAAAAAAAAAGCCAAACCAAACCAAAACAGCAATAGAAAAAGTCATCAGAGATGTGGTTTGGGAAAGTATGAGCTGCAGAACACTTTTGTTGTGTCTGCGAAATACAATACACTGCCTTCCTTTCAGCTCACACAGTCATCAAACCTGTGCTTGTCCAGAGCAGCACATTATTTTTGGCCTTTCTTCTTTTCTTCCTCAAGTTGTTAGAGCACTTATACGTCAAGATGGATTATAATTAGACCTCAACACCTGCTTTGAACTGTGATTGATTTTGTTAATGTCCACTCTGCTCCCTCCCTAGGAAGAGCAGTTTGAGGCTACACTAAATGAGTTTTCAGAGGAAAATTCAGGCAAGAGAAAAAACAATATAGTAACACCAAGCAGCAAGGCTACTGTGCAAGGCCATTCACAGTTCTTGGCCAAAGCATTTTTATCATTTTTTTTCCCATTCACTTTCATATGGTTTCTCCCACTCTCCTGGTAAGAGGCTGGACCAATATGTTGTAGACATAGGGGTTGGACTTGTCTGCCAGAGGGCCCTTCCAAACATCATCTGTATTATCTATGGTAAAATGAGTGGCAAAGGCCTGTGTATTAAGGTACATATTCCTGATACTTGGTCAAGCAACTGAATGACAGAAAATATCCTCCCTTTTTGGAAATCCAAAAACCAAAGCCACTAGGTGCATGTTTTCTTCTGGTCGTCTACAGTGGACAGGAGAAAAATGTGATGGATTTTTGGTCTTTGGTCTTCTCTTTATATACAGAGCAGCTAGAAATTTAGGAAACAAAGTCTGAAAGGTGAGCTGGCAATCATAAACAGGCAAAGTAATATTGCTCCCTGTAAAACTAAGAGTGGCAGACCTCTCTCAAGGGCAGAAGGACAAAACTGTCCTTTCACAGATGTCCTGGGGATCAGAGTTAGAGCTGTCTCACTCTGACAGCATTGTTCCTGTTGTGTAGCTAAATTGAATGGGTCAGGTCCTGGGGCTGTCAATCCAACTAAGTTTGCACCAGCCTTTAGAAAGAAAGCAGATATTCTCCAGAGGCTAAATGCCAGTGACTCTGATGTGACATTGTGATAAAGTCCTGGGTTCTTTCAGTGGGAAGAAAGTATTGTTACATTACTGTAATGACTTGTAATGACCCATTGGTCTTTTGTTTTGTGTTTTCAAACCCTGGACTTCCATTTGTTTTTTATGGATACCAGATTTTTTTTTCTGAATGTTTTTTTAACCTTTTTTTTTTTTTTTTTTTGTACTGATGGGAATGTAATCTGAGAGCTCATTAAAAATTCCTGCTGAGCACACTGAGCATCTAAGTATTACCTGAGGCAGGGTCAGTAGGAAAAGGTAATAGCAGATATTCTCCTATGCCAACTGGCATAGATGTGAAAAACAAACTCATTTTCTGACACAGTAGTCACTGTTAAAATCTGAAAAAGAAGCAAGAAATTTCAAGTTATTATGCTGCATGAAGTGATCATGAGATGATGAAGTTCAGGATCTCATGTGGTAGGAACAGAATACCAAGCAGGCTACTGGGCTTCAGCAGGGACAAATTTGGCCTTTTCAAGAAATTTCTGGGGGAAATCCCCTGGGACAGGGTACTAGAAGATCAATTAAGGTAGTTAGTTAGCATTCAAGGACCATTTCTTCCATGCTCAAGGTCAGAGCACCCCAACAGGTAGGAAATCAAGAAAAAGTTCCAGAAGACAAGCCTGGTTAAACAGGGAACTGCTGGACAAGCTCAAGTGGAAGAAGAGAGCCTACAGATCATGGAAGGAGGGGCTGGCCACTTGGAGGAATATAAACTGTTGTCAGAGGATTCAGGGAGGCAACCAAGAAAGCTAAGGCCTCCTTGGAGTTAAACCTTGCAAGAGAGGTCAATGATAACAGAAAGGGCTTCTTCAAATCCATCGAAGATAAAACACCAGAGGGAATGTATGCCCACTGATGAATGAGGTGGTTACTGTGGTGACAAAGGACACAAAAAAGGTGAAGTTACTGAATGATTCTTTGTCTCTATGCTGCTGGAGGCTGCCCTAAGGAACCTCAGACCACTGAGGCCCCAGAGGAAATCAGGATACAGGAGGAGTTTGTCTCAGGTTGATGAGGACTGGGCTAGGGACCAGTTAAGCAACTCAGACATCCTTAGATCCATGGGTTCTGATGGCATTCCCCTGCAGGTGCTGAGCGAGCTGGTGGAGGTCATTTTTGGGCCACTCTCCATCAACTTTGGTAGCTTGTAGAGAACAGGAGAGGTGCCTGAGGACTGGAGGAAAGCAAATGTCACTCCAGGCCTCAAAAAGGTCAAGGAGGATCTAAGTAACTA
>JAOEGS010014689.1:0-13670 GCA_025447755.1 Corythornis vintsioides | reverse complement strand
AAGAAAAAGGAAAAGGAAAAGGAAAAGGAAAAGGAAAAGGAAAAGGAAAAGGAAAAGGAAAAGGAAAAGGAAAAGGATCCTATAGTTACTTTCTGGATTTTTTTTCTCTGTAATTTTTTTTAATTTCTTGCTACTCTTATCTGAAGCTTCTAAGGATAATTTTGTTGGGAATATTTCAGGTTCCCTCCCTGTGATCAGGGAGCAAATCTTTTTACAGAAAAAACCCCAGGAAGGGCCTTAATGTTTTCCTTGCTTTGTCATGCATAGGGCAACTCTCACAACCCTTCACAACAAACCAGAGAAAACAGACACTTAAGTTATTTTAAGGGTCATTCTATAAAGCCTTTAACCCTGCAGTGTTTTAGTTTTCTCTACTTAAGGCTGAGAGTTAGAAAAGTGGTGAGGAATCTATATATTCTTACGAACAGTTCTTGCCAGGGTTGTTGATCCCACACGCAAGTTTGCAGTCACATTCATACACTACAATTTAATTTTGAAATAAGAAGGAAACTCCACTGTTAGTTTGTGCTGTGATATATTCCCAGTTAAGATCTGCCATCTGTCTCCACAGTTGCAGAATTAAACGCACCTCTGAAAATGTTGGCCTGAGGGGCTAGTGATCTTTGGAGATCAGCGAGCAAGAAGTCCTTGAGCCTATGCAGTGCATAAAGAGGCACAGTTTTGTCAGGCCAGGTGGAGATTTGCCTCTAGTCTGGCAGGATGCAGCGGCCTATGGCTTAATCTGTACATTGAACCTGTAAGAGTAGCTAATTTGCTTTGTCAAAGATTAGTGGGAGAAGTTTTTCTCTCTTTTCAATCTGCTCTGCTGTGAAATTGGAAGAGAATTTTCATTGTGGCTTCCTTAGATCTACTGCTCACTTTAAAATTAGACATTCCCTTCTCTTTTCTTTCTCAGATTCCCATCCACTGATAGGCGCTTGCTTTTTTTTTCTTCTTTTTTCTTTTTTTTTTTCTTTCCATTTTTACTACATCTGAGTTCTCTGATTTTCAGTTTCCTGTGTAAACCCTCTGTTTCTGCCTAAGGCAACATGGACCAGCTAATCCAGGTCAGTAGTGAAAGCCAGAAAATGCACATCAGGCATCCAGTAGAGTCTCCCAAGCCTTGAACTGGACATCAACACCACTCATGACTCAGGAAACTCAACCAGCATCTCAGAAACAACACCTCAGCTGCCTTCAGCAGCAGCATTTTGATGTAGCTGTCATACCACTTGGAGGTAATTTTCAGTCACTGAAACCAGCTGATTGCCCTTTGTTTCCCAGGGGAAAACCTCATGCCTTTAAGTGTCTTGTATGACTAGTTCTGTGTGATATAACAAAGCCCTTAATTTTATCATTTATGGGGGGTTCTAAGTTCCTGTATCAGCAGAAAGGGCTGCAAATTGATAGCATCAAAGAGGAATAAAAAGGATTTTTCACAGTGAGCCCTGAGGATAGACAGCAGTCACCTTTGGTAAGGGTACCACTGGCTGTTTTTCTAGAAAACACTTATCAGCATCTTCAAATGATCCTCATCTATTGGGAGCAAGATGTTACTGGAGCAGGACTAGTTAGTGCAATCACTGACGTGGACTGCTTTCCCTCTCTTAGACCCTGTCTAGTTTGCAGTCTCATTTATCCTGAGGCTGGTCCCAATCTACCTAACCCAGGAATTATTGCAGTTCTGACTTTGTTTTCCACTTTTCAATATGAAGGGGAAAAATAAAATACAATTCTGGCTACATACTCTTTGGTGCCATTTCTACATGAAATAACCCTGAAGTGAAATAAAGGTTTGCTATGCAGGCTTGCAATTTAGGACTGAAGGGGTCAACCCACAGGAAAAATAGCTCAAATGTGTAAACAACTTAAAATAAACTACTACTCTGCTGTCCTGGATGCTGATCTCTTGATGGGCATAACTGGGCATTAAATCTGGTGTTGAAGAATGGGACTTAGGTCCCAGCAGGAGATGTAGCTGCCAGGCACTCCCCTGCTGTCAGGGGAGAGATTTTTCAAATATTTACACAGTGTTTTATTTTGTGCTTGGCTATGCTTTTGAAATTCTCAGCTCTGTTTGATAGAGCCCTAACCTCTGCAAATTTCTGTGCATATCAATGCTGTCTCTCTCCTCTTCTCTCCTTCTCTAAGGGCTGAGGACCATTATTCCATGGATTTTTCCTATCAGAATACATGGGAAAGTGTGTTATTACCACTGTAACGATGCTGTGTCATCACTGGCTGTTGTTGATCTGAAAAGCTGCTCCTAATGGCGTGGAAGTGCTACAAGGTATCATAGACCACAATCTGTAAAACCTTTATTAGGTGTATATATCAGCATTTACCATTTTAATCCATCTTCTGTCATACAAAGACAGATCTCCAATAATCTGTATTGTCTGTAGTTCTCTCAGGCATCCTGAATGTCTCTAGTGCAACTGTAAGGAAAAAATGCTGATCATGTACCTTGTAATCCATGCAGAAAGCAAGAGGAAATAAAAGGAGAGGGATTTCAAAAGGCTTTTTCCAATTTCAGAGGATCATTTTCTCTGGCCTAGAGAGCATCTCACTGCAACCATTTGACATTATATATTATGTCATGGTCTTGAAAAAAAGATCAAATAGGTTTTTTTAAGATTCTCTTATTAATTAAAGGGATTCTCTCAGTATCACTGTCTGTTCTCAGGACAGGAAACCAACCTGTGTCCATAGAAAAGTTCCTGGAACTTTTCACTGAGACTTCATCAACCCATTAATTATTTTCTGAGGAAAATAAACACACCTGCTCTGCACTTACACTCACCTGTCAGCACACACAGTTCACTGTGGAGCTCCTTTCCCAACTCCAGGTGTCCAGCTGCCAATTGCTGAAGTTTATCTGCAGAGCAGTCTTTTTCTGAAGCATGATTGTGGATTTTATTGTCAAACTCTTTATGGGCTTGCTCAGGTGTTCTGTTGTTTACAAGGAAACTCCCCTGAAATTCAGAGTAAGAAACAAAAAGCCAAACAACATTGCCCAGGTCTGCTTATTCTCATCCTAGTGTCAAACTATCCTTTCAGCCTGTGCTTTGACAGGCTCGTAAGGTCCAGCAAACATGCAGTGAAGGAGTGGTTTTGCAATAAGAACAGGTTATGACTGCATGGTAAAAGACCATGGTTCTATAGATGAAGCATGCTGCATTCAGCTTAATGAAAAGAAGTTGTTTCCTAGTGTTGGTGATGAACAGCTGCTGTGAACTTGAGTGCTACATCATATTAGTTTTGATTGTAATAATGTGCTTACAGTATTTAATATTAACATAATTAATACAGTATTTTGTTAGCCTGAAATTTGTACGTATTAGAGTAAATGTAGGTGTATTAACGGGCTCAGCACTTACAAATTATAATCATAGAATTGTCAGAATTGGAAGGGACCTTAAAGCTCATTCAGTTCCAACTCCCCTGCCAAGGGCAGGGACACCTCCCACTAGAGTAGGTTGCTCAGAGCCCCATCCAGTCTGGCCTGAGAAACTGCCAAGGATGGGGCTTCTCCCACCTCTCTGAGCACCCTATGCCAGTGTCTCACTCCCTCCTGGGGAAGAAATTCTTTCTCATGTCTGATCTGAATCCATCCATCTCTAGTTTTAATCCATTCCCTCTAGTCCTGTCACTGTCCCACAGCATAAAAAGTCCCTCATTCTTAAATAAATTGTTACTCAATGATGGATCTCTCTCACAAGAAGGTATTTTTTCTGTCAAATTCTGTATTTATAAATTAAATTATTTCTAATCCATATCATGTTTTCCTCTGTGTTAAGAAATGCTTACATTTTTATACTTCAGGTTTTCCTATTAACAGGTGCTGCAAGATGTTGAGAGTATTGCAAAACTGTCTGTTCAGAGCACTTCACAAGAGCATGGCCAGGTCATCAGTAGTGGGTGTGAATGCACTGCTGCCACTGCCACTGAAATGGCCACTCACTCACTGACGGTTCACTATGAACTGACAGTGTAACTGCAAACAACTGCCTAAGGTGTGTTGACCAAATTGCTTCTGTTATCCTGGTGATGCTCAGATGCACCCTTCTGCTTGTCTTTGTTTTTAAACTTAGATCTTGCACTTTTAAGGAAATATGTCACAAACTCCATGCTATAGACTGCGTGGAGCTGGAGAAAATTCCTGCCATTTAAGTTTCAGGAGCTTCCTCTCCTATGAATGCCCAACCTTGTTACATTAAGACATCCCCAGAAAGAAGGAAATCCTGATCAAAGAAAGACTGAGGCAAGCCTGTAATAAAAATTAGACTGCCAGAAAAGGAAAGCATAGTTACATGACAGCAAACTAGCCCGTGCTCAAGGGATTAACTTAGAATGGCTACAATAATTTTAAGACTTGCTGTGCCTTCTTGTGGAAATTGTCACAGGACCAACAATAATAGACGTTGCACCCCATGGTCTCCTGTGGAAGAAATCCTCTGTGTTAATGAGTTAATTCTATTTATTGTGGGTGCCAGGATGTGGCTCCTTAGAAACTATGACTCCTTCTGGCTCCAGTGTCTTTGGTATCACAAGCTGGACAGTTCTGTTGGTGCTTGGTCCTCTGTGTCAGGGAGCACATGAGCTGATCAGAGCTGCAACTGTGAAAGAGAAGCTACATGTAACAGCACTTCCAGAGGGCTTTGGAGTGATATACAGAGCCCACAGTGGGTTTCTTCATCAGAACAGGAACCATTTGGACATTTGGAATATACATAAATTGTGTGTATAGGATACCATCTTGCATCTCTAGCAATTGTTTATACTTAAGCATTTGACCTTCACTCTTTGATATAACATGAATTTGAACATAAATTAAATAAAAATACTATCAGAACAAGCCAACTGCAGCATTCTCACATAACAGAGAACTCGAGTGGGAATCAGTTTTGTATTCCATCATTAGATCTGGTCCTGCAGCACATTAGTGTAATCTCCTGGGGAAACTGACGAATCATGGCAAATGCACTCTTTACTGGGTTAGAAACTGGCTGGCTGCCAATTCCCAGAGAGTTGGGATTGCTACGGTGCTGTCGAGCTGGCTGCCGGTCACCAGGAGTGTCCTCAGGGATCAGTTTTGGAGCCAGTCTGGTTTGGCATCTTTACTGATGACTTAGACATGGGGATTGAGGCACCCTCAGTAAGTTTGCAGATGACACCCAATTGTGTGGGTATGTTGATCTGCTGGAGGGCAGGAGGCTCTGCAGAGAGACTGGGACAGGTTGGATGATGGGCTGAGGCCAGTTGTCTGAGGGACAGTGAGGTCAAGGGCCGGGTCCTGCATTTGGGTCACAAGAACCCCAAGCAGCTCCAGGCTGGGGGAGCAGTGGCTAGAAACTGTCCAGCAGAAAAGGCCCTGAGGGTGCTGGTGACACCTTGCTGAACATGAGCCAGTGTGTACCCAGGGGGACAAGAAGCCACCAGGATCCTAGCCAGATCAGGAGCAGCGTGGCCAGCAGGAGCAGGACACCGTAATTTCTGAAAGGTTGTGGAGAACAGGAGAAGTGCGTGAGGACTGGAGAAAGGCCAATGTTTTTGGGTAACTACAGGCACATCAGCCTCACCTCCATCCCTGGAGAGGTGATGGAACAGCTTGTCCTTGCCGCCACCTCTAAGCATCTGGAGGAAAGGAGGCTTATTACAAATGTTCAACATGGATTCCATAAGGGGAAGTCATGCTTGAGTAATCTAATAGCCTTTTATGATGATATAAGTAGATGGATGGATGAGGGGAAGGCAGTGGATTCCTTGACTTCAGCAAGGCTTTTGATACTGTCTCCCACAGGATCCAAACAGCCAAGCTTAAAAAGTGTGGATTGAGTGATTGTGCACTAAAGTGGATTGGGAATAGGCTAAAGGACAAAGCCCAGAGAGTTGTCAGTGTAGCTGAGTCTGGCTGGAGGCCTGTGACTAGTGGAGTACCCCAAGGGTCAGTGCTGGGTCCATTATTATTCAATATCATAGAATCATAGAATGTTTAGGGCTAGAAGGGACCTCCAAAGGTCATCTAGTCCAGCCACCCTGCAGTGAGAAGGGACATGCTCAAATAGACCAGGCTGCACAGAACCTTGTTCAACCTTACCTTAAATATCTCCAGAGATGGTGCCCCAACCACCTCCCCGTGGAGTCTATTCCACTGCTCTACCACCCTCAAGGTAAAGTACTTCTTCCTGATATCCAGTCTAAATCTACTCTTCTCTAATTTAAACCTGTTACCCCTTGTCATTTCACTACAGGCCCTTGGAAACAGCCCCTCTCCAGCCTTTCTGTAGGCCTCCTTCAGGTACTGGAAGGTGGCTATAAGATCACCCCAGAGCCTTCCCCAGGCTGAACAATCCCAGCTCCTTCAGCCTGTCCCCACAGGAGAGGTGTTTCAGCCCTCTGATTATCTTTGTTGCCCTCCTCTGGACCCACTCCATCAGGTCCATGTCTTTCCTGTGTTGAGGGTTCCGGAATTGGATGCAATACTCCAGATGAGTTCTCACCAGAGCAAATTAGAGGGGCAGAATCACTTCTCTCGATCTGCTGGCCACAGTTCACTTGATGGAGCCCAGGATGCAATTGGCCTTCTTGGCTGCAATTGCACACTGCTGGCTCATGTCCAGCTTCTCATCTACCAACAACCACCAAGCACATTTCTGCAGAGCTGCTTTCCAGCACCTCATCCCCCAGTCTGTATTGATAATGAGCATTGCTCTGACAGAGTCCAGGTGCAGTACTCTGCATTTGGTCTTGTTGAACCTCATGAGGTTCACCTGGGCCCACCTCTCCAGCCTATCCAGGTCCCTTTGGATGCCATCTTGTCCTTCCAGCCTTTCAGCAGCACCACTCAGTTTGGTGTCATCTTCAAACTTGCTGATGGTGCTCTCAATCCCATTGTCAATATCATTAATGAAGATATTAAACAATATAGGTCCCAAATGCTAATGGCATCCTGGAATGCATTAGGAGAAGTGTGGCCAGCAGGTCAAAGGAGGTTCTCCTTCCCCTCTACTCTGCATTGGTGAGATCCCACCTGGAATACTGTGTCCACTTTTGGGGACCCCAGTTTAGGAAAGACAGAGATTTACTGGAGAGAGTCCAGTGCAGGACCACCAAGATGCTGAAGGGAGTGGAGCATCTCCCTTCTGAGGAGAGGCTGAGCGAGCTGGGGTTCTTTAGCCTGGAGGAGACTGAGGGGGGACCTCATCAATGTCTATAAATAAGTTAAGGGTGAGTGTAGGGAGGATGGAACCAGACTCTTCTCAATGTCATCCAATGCCAGGACAAGAGGCAATGGGAGTAAGTTGGAGCTCAAGAGGTTTAGGGTAAACACAACGAAACACTTTTTCACAGTGAGGGTGATGGAGCTCTGGAATGGGCTGCCTAGGGAGGTTGTGGAGTCTCCTTCTCTAGAGATATTCCAGACTCACCTGGATGCGTTCCTGAGTGACTTAATCTAGATTATCCTGCTCTGGCAGAGGTTGGACTAGATGAACTTCTAGGTCTCTTCCAAACATTCTGTGATTCTGTGATAGGGATTGGGCACTTACGCTCAGGTCTGGTGAGGCCTAATCTCGAGTGCTGGGTTCAGCTCTGGGCTCTGCATTCCAAGACAGACATGAGGGACTGGAACGTGTCCAGAGGAGCTGCCAAGCTGCTGAGGGTCTGAGAGAACAAGTGGTGTGAGAGGCTGAGGGAGCTCAGCATGGTTAGTGTAGAGAAGGGGAGGCTGAGGGATGACCTCCTTACCCTCTACAGCTCCTGACAGGAGAATGTAGAGAGGTGGGTGAGGCCTCTTATTCTTAGTCACTACTGACAGATTGAGGGTAATGGGCTGCAGCTGCATCAGGGGAGGGTTAGATTGGATATAGGAAGAAATTATTTCCTGAGAAAGTGGTGAGGCCCTGGAACAGGCTGCCCAAGGGAGGGGTGGAGTCACCATCCCTGGAGGGGTTTAAGAAATGAGTTGACATGGTGCTTCAGGACATGCTCCAGGGCAGGCATGGAGGGGGTTTGTGTTTTTTTGAATTACTGTTTATTTAGGTTTTTTGTTGTTATAGGTGTGGTTGGACTTGGTGATCTAGGAGGTTTTTTCCAACCATGATTATTCTGTGATTTTCCTGTACAAAGCAAAACCTAAAGGTGAAGGGAAAGTTCCCAGCTTTCTAAGATTCAGCTGCCTAGATGGTTTTACCATTTCTCTGGCAGAACTATTGGGGTGTGTGGAGAGAGCCAGGTGTGAATACCACATCCTTAAGCCAACATTCTTCTTGCAAAGCTGCCTCTACATTATACAGAAATCTACCCTCTTGTCTCCATCTCTCTTCCCTGTCTATATCATGCGTGCAGTATTATTCTCTGAAATGAATCTTTTAAAATCTCTTTACAACTCTGGTTTTATGAGAACTAGTAGTCTCATAAAACCATAACTAGTTCAGGCATGCATAACTAATGCATCATTATATGGTAGAAAATGCTGCAGCCTGATGTAGAGAAGGATATATTATCAGAGTTCTTTATTTAGAAAAAAAAAAAATCATTAGCAAGAATTAACATTTGCCATCATGCCTGCTCAGATGTGTATTTGTATTTTGCTTTTCTTTAGTCTTTCAGATCAGGAGGAACGTGAACAAATAATCTTACAGTCCCTTAGATTCAGAACACCTAGCTGTGGGCATATTTGTGTGTCCAACTGCAATAGATCTGACTCAATTGTCTGTGAAAGCCAATATATTCACTATTGAGTGGGTATTCACTAACAGATATCCTGATGGAGAAGTCTGTTCCAGGAATGTAAAGACCATAAATATCCCACAGTTAGTCCCATTATAGGCATAAGTAACTAAGTCCAGCTGTGTAGCATAGGTAGCATAGGTGCTGTGGTTGGCTTCTTCAGTGAGGATTCAGTTAAGGACCATGCTCAGCTCATCAGTAAGCATGTTTTTAAGAGTTTTGCAAAATAAGGGTGAGGAAATAACATTATCTTACAGCAGAGTACAGTCACAGTCCATTTTGGGGGATGTAGCCACATGGGTAGAGAGTCTGTAAAACGTATGTATGGTTTGATGGAAATGGAGAAGCATGGGAAGAGAAGGAGTTAATTCAGTTAATTGTTGTAAGCACTACCTATAAAAGCTGTAATTCTTAAAAAATGTCAGTATTCATGTGCAAACCAAACAGGTCAGGTCTGTGCATGCAGTAGTACACTCAGCAAAAGCTTGGGCCTGTGTGACTACGACAGAAGAGTTTGGGATCTTGCTGAACTTGCTCTTGGCAGTTTTCACAGTTAATTAATTTAGAGCTATAATTTAGAATTTGTAAAAGTCATTGCTCATGTAATTTAATGTAAGAGTTACCCAAAGTCAACCAAGATTGGCTTATGATAGCTTGAGACATTTTGAAAATCAATAGCAAAAAACTGCCTGCCTTGAAGTGGAGAATATTTGAACTATACATGTTTTTTTATGGGAGAGAAAAATACCTATAGAACTTCCAGAAAGTGTAACAGCAGCAGCTGAAACAGAGGCTTGTTTTAGGAAACAAGAGAGAGGTTACTATATTTGAAAGAAGAAGATCTTCCTGCAATAAACGTAATAGTGCTCTGGAGTGAAATGCAGGTTATTGCTATTAATAATGTCTCAACACTTTTTATGTTTGACAGACATTTTTAAATAAAATCCAAGGTGAACACAAAAGACAACCAGAGTATCCTCCGTATATTATTTGAACTTAGCTGTAATGGCTATGCTGAGTAAAATCTTTCCTAGAAATGAACCTGCAGGTCAATATTACATTTGGTGTTAATGGCATTTATTAAACTTGTGGAGGAAGTTCTTCAATCTGACACACTTTTTTGAGTGTGGGGAAGGGCATGAATATTAAATGTTGGCATTCAAATACTATAATAAGTTTTTAAAATGAAGCTGAGATACATACCACCTGTAGTGAAAGTAAATAATCCATATTCCTGACAGTTACAGTGTCTAGTGGTATTACATTTCAGATTTGTGTGCTTTGCTTTAAGTTTGTAATACCTTTAAATGGATCCAAGTATTTCTCAGGGAGTCAAAGGATTTTGCAGTTATATATTCTGTAGTTATCACACCTTACTTGGATGCAAAAAATAGCAGGTTCTTTTAAGAAGAATAAAATCAAGCTTATAAATTGCCACTGCTGTGGTAGGGCTGCATGAACTATCCATAGCATTTCATGACTTATTCACAAGATTGGCTTTTTGTCTTTGTAAATACCAAAGAATAAAAAAAGTCCCAGTTTAAGACAGAGATTTTTATGCAGCATAAGTCCATTTCCACAATCAACTGCCTGCAGGTAGAGTCCCAGCAGTGCCAGAGAGGACCATAATGATGAGTTAAAAGCAAGTGGCTGGGTCCATCCAGTGTGTCCTGTGTCTTAAGTGAACTATAGGATAGCACAGTTATCCATCTGCAGCTGAAACATCTGGTAGGATCAGACTCAGCTTTAGATCTACCATTCTTTTGACTCATTAGACCTGTCAATGAAATACCTTGGACCTTATTTCTAATTTGTTGCTAGCTTTGTTAGATTCACAGCTTCCCCTGAATGCTGTGTCACCAGAGTCATTACAGCACAACACCTCATTCAACAAATAGTCAAGATCCCTTTATTATGTGTTTGCAACAGCAGATGTTAGCATCCAGTGCTCCAAAGTCACCTCATGCAGGTGATTTGAACTGATTACTGGAGCCCTGTGTCCAGCTCTGGAGCCCTCAGCACAGGAAGGACACAGAGCCGATGGAGCAGGGCCAGAGGAGGCCATGGAGATGCTCAGGGGTCTGGAACAGCTCTGCTCCCAGGATAGGATGAGCAGCTGGGATTGTTCAACCTAGAGAAGACTCTGGGGAGCCCTTAATGCACCTTGCAGTGCCTGAAGGTACTAGAGCTGATTCAAAGTCTGGAGAGGGACTGTTTCCAAAGGCCTGGAGTGAAAGGCCAAGGGGCAATGGTTTGAAATGAGAAAGGAGTGGATTGAGATGAGAACTAAGGAAGAAGTTCTTTCCTAGGACAGTGGTGGAGACTGGACCAGGTTTCCCGGGGAGGTGGTGGAGGCCCCATCCCTGGAGACATTGCAGGTTGTGCTTGAGGAGGCTCTAAGCAACCTGCTCTAGTTGCAGATGTCCCTGCTCTCAGCAGGGGGTTGGACTGGCTGAGCTCTGGAGGTCCCTTCCAACCCAGACATTGGTAGCATTCTGTGATTAATCATCACTCGCTGTACTGAGCTTGGAGACAATCAGCAGAAGGCAAAACCATCAGCTTTTCTGTAGGAAATTTTTTTTCAGTAGTGAAGTCAGTCTGTTGGTAAACTTCCAGTTTGGACCCTCTCATGGGAGCTTACTACACACCTTCAAAGGACAAGCCAGGAAATTAAAGTCCTTAACTGTCAAACAATGGAAGTCATAGACTCTGAACAGGTATTTGTTGTCCTGCACTATATTATTTTTCTTACTAATTGGATATTATAATCCTATCACTTCTCCTGCTGCTAAAACCCTTCTTCTGCCCCCCAGCAACCACGTACTTGTTTTTGGTCAGAGATGGTCTAGTATGTGTGTTGAGTAAAACAAACAAACAAACAAACAATTATTCAACTTTTGAAGAATGCTAATACTGTTCCGTTTTATACTTGATAAAAAAAGACTTATGTGCCAAAGATGTCTGTTTGTATCAATATTTTTTAACCCAGTAGAAAAAAGTCTTAGCCTCCTTCCGCAAACCTCACTATAATTACATCATGAGCTTAATTACCACAAGATGTTCAGAAAAAAAGAGGCATATATAGAGGACAGGACTATCAGCGTTTGAAAACATACCTGGAAGAATGACTCTATACTTACCTTTTTTATTATATTTCCTTAAATTTGTTGTTGGCAATAGAATACTAGAACGGATAAATCTTTGGTCTAAGAAAGGGAGCCTTATATTGTATACTTAGAAATCACCTACTGTCAAATATCTATCCGTTGGAAAAGTTTTCCATCAAGTCACTGTTTAATTATACTCTTGTAATTGAAAAAAAAAATAACCAAAACAACTAAAGCCAGATCTATAATTCACCCTTATAAACAGGAGAAAGGAATACTATGGGATTGAAAAATTAACATCTGAAAATGGAGACCACAAGTCCCAGCATAAACACGCATTTGCCACAGACTTTTAACGCAAAAAAAAATCAACAGACAGAAAATAAATAGCTAGTCTTAAAAGTCTGGTCAGAACAGATGTCCAAATGAATGTTCCACTAGTTTGGCAGCACAGGCCAATTTTTAATTAGGCATTATTTTATGGGGGAATCACATAAAACATACATACTGCCCAATTATTGCATTGTATTCCTATTGTTCATGATGCTGATATGTTGTGCAGCTCTGGGGAGGACTGGTTCCTTTTTGTTCATCTAGAAGCAGCCACACTAATTAGCTGTTAGTCTTTTTTTTTGTCCTCTTGATTACTCATTTCTCTAGATGCCAGCTGGGACTGAGAGTTAAGAGCCTGAGATCCAGAGGTTCTAAGATCTAATATGGTCTCAGAAGGTGTTTCCAGGGAGCAGGTAGTCACTTTTATCAATCATATAATCAGATATTACCATTACAGATTTAGATCCACAGGAGACTTCTGGTGGAATAACAAAAATAATTTGCATATCGTGCCAAATTCTTTTTTTTCCCCATCAGTGCAGCCAGTTTTGCAACCAGAAGGAAAATTTGGCCCTGCATGTATTATAAATATTAGTTTGTTTTGACTGCAATTACAGTAAGGATTATTTGGGAGCAGTTTAATTACCAATATTATAACTGACTTTTTGGTTTTGTTTTTTATTTCTTACTTTTTTTTTAAATAATGTCCTCTTTCTTTTCACACTACTGAATTTCACTAGTGTGTTTCTTCAAAAACAAAAAAGTATTTTCACACTCCTAGTGTGATATTTGGTATGCAATTTCTTAATTTCACACTTCTCTTTTTAGAACATTTTTTATCGGTTTTACTGGAAAGTTGTTCTGTTCTTGCAGTTGATTGAAAAAGATGCAGGACAATTGGGCTTTTAGTCCTTAAATTTCCTCCCGTGCAGATGCTAAATATCTGACTTTCATATACTAAAGGGTTTTTCATACAGGGAGAAAAGTAAAGACCAACAGCTGCCCAAACCAATTAAAGCATCAGTGTGAGCCAGGATTGATTAAAAGTGGGGTAGATTAGCAACTGCTAAATGAGGTTATTTTACACATCCTTTATGTTGCAGAACAGGGGGTTGGTTGCCGCTTCAGGTTAGTTGTTTTGCAGGAAGAAAATGGCCACAGCAACTTTCTTGGGAGGAAGATTTGACTAAGCAATAGTCATGAGAAAGAAATAATTTTTGCAGTATAGTTCACAGATTCACAGATGTTAGAGGTTTGAAGGGACCTAGAAGATCATCTAGTCGAACCCCCCTGCCCGAGCAGGATCACCTAGACCAAGTCACACAGGAACAGATCCAGGAGGGCCTTAAGTATCTCCAGAGAAGCAGACTCCACAACCTCCTTGGGTAGCCTGTTCCAGAGCTCTGTCACCCTCACTGAGAAAAGTTCTTCCTTGTGTTGACCTTAAACCTCTTGTGCTCCAGTTTGCACCCATTGCCTCTCGTCCTGTCATTGGAT
>JAOEGS010014688.1:5437-30300 GCA_025447755.1 Corythornis vintsioides | reverse complement strand
GGGTGACTTGGTCTAGGTGATCCTGCTCAGGCAGGGGGGTTGGACTAGATGATCTTCTAGGTCCCTTCAACCCCTAATATCTATGATTCTATGATATGCAAGAGGCTTTAAGTACCTAAAAGTCTGCTTCTTTGATGCTGAACCACAGAAAACAAAACAAACCAAAACAAAAACAAACCAAAACACAAAAAAAAAAAACCAAAACAAAACATAAAGGTAGCACAATTATTATCTATTAATACAACTGCTCTCAAGCAAGTATTGTGGAACCATTATTCATAATGCATTTTTGGTAACTGCAACATAATGTACTGAGAGTTTTACATGGTGTTTAACAGTGTAAGATATTCAGGTCAAAAAATAAACACAGTTGCAACGGCATACACTATTTTTGCATTGTCTAAGGATAAAGCCAATCTTGTATTAAATGTGATGCTTTTCCTGGTGAGTCAATTCTTAGGAAGTAGAATTAGCAAAACATAGTCAAGTTCTGCTGACAAAACAGATCCAAGTATCTGATCACTTCAACCAATACTACCAGATACTACCACAGTGCCAACAGCCTCCCAGACAGCAGCAGTGCAAAACACAGCCTCAGCAGAAATCCAGCGGTGAGAAAAGGAGGCAGACACCTTGATGCATACATGCCTCTGGCACATTTTCTCTGACTCAGGAAAAGTAGATCTTTAAGGCTCTCAGTTGCCAACCTGCATCCAATAAACAAAACCCCACAAGGCTGTCAGAAAGAAAGAAGGTGTCGAGGGGGCTGTCACCATGGCAAGGGGAATGCACACATGGATAGACTGCAGGGGCATAGTGTGAGCAAGAGGAATGTGTAACAGGACACACATAGGGGCTGAAGCCAAAGCACTTTTTGGGCCAGCACCTTCCCTGCAGGGAAGAGGACTCCAGAGGCTTGAGCCCTTATCCTGCTTCCACATGGAGACAGGAGTTGTCAGGCACAGAGATGTCCAGCCACATATAGAGGAAGGGTACTCTGGACATTTACTGCAACAGAACATGAGATGCCCACTCTCCTGGATCCCTGATACCCACAAAGTGAGGCATCTCCAGTGACACTCAATGCATCCAGCCAGTCCCCCCCATCTGCAGCCTTCCCAAGCCCACCAGTGCTGCACATTTTGCATGCATCTGCTTTTAGTTGGGTTCAGAGATCCCTAGGTTCAGGGGTACATGAGAGAACCACCTCCCATCTCAAAGGGAAATCTGCTCCATACCAAGCTTGAAACAGACTGAAAATGACCCAAAGTAAACCCCCAGGCTTAGACACTAAAGTCATACAGATACCCACAGCACTTTAGGTTCTTAGAGCTGTTTAGATACATAGAACAATCTCTGTGATCTCACCTTCCAGATATTATTGCCATTTTACGCACAGAGAAACATTGGAGTGGACTGCACTTAAGGTACTGCTTACTTCAGAGCGTGCCAACAGAAATGGCTTTGGGGAATTCAGACTGGTTTCTTTCTCAATTATTACTTCTATAGCCAAGTAGCTCTGCAACGCTGAATTGCTTCTGTCACTGAAGTAAGCAGATGTGACCCTGAATACACAAGAAGACAATCTACTCATTGTAGCAATGGGGAGTTTTTTTAATTTTTCAGTGTGAGTGCACTTTCTCCAAGAGTTTACATTCTGCAGGACCTTGAACACCAATGGAAAATAATACTTCAAAGGCCAGTTTAATTGATGCAGAGCTTCCTGTACCCCAATACAGCTCTTAAGAGTCACAGAAAAGCACACTCACTAACCTTCTGAAGATTCTCAGGCCAGTATTCCAGTATTGCATTTATGGTAGGTAACTCCCAACATTGTTTAATTACATCTCTGACATGTACAATTTTCCATTATAGGCTTCATTCTTACCTCTTTTAAGATCAACTCAACTCATTCTGCAGAAGTAAGAGATCCTTAGCTCTTATATTTGCATTAGGAAATAAGGGGACAAGAAGGGAGCGCACTTCTTCATGGCTTTCAGAAGATTAAACAAGCAAATGAGGTATGTGACTTGCTACCTTTAAAACCATAGCTGCATGGGGGAATTATATGTCCAAGTTTCCTTAGCTGTAAAGGAGGAATTAAGAAGTCTGTACTTTCTGCAAAAGCTATAATAAGTTTTAAATCTTATGAGTGCCACAGGGAAGCTGAGGGTTGGATGGGATCTCAAGTGGTACTTCTAAAAGGGAAACAGTTCTGGGTAACTCCTATGAGACACTAGTCCTATCCTTCCTTAAAGGCCTTCAAGGACCATGATTCCTCATCCTCTTAAGTACTCTGTTCCCTTTTTTAATTTCTCTTCCTAGTTAAAATGTTTCCTGATAGCCAAACCTGAACAATCCTTGCTAAAGGTAAGTGACAAGTGGTTATCTTCAAAATCTCTGTAGAGTACTAAAACACAGTATTCTTTGCAAGGCTGCCTCTACACTTTGCAAAACTCATCTTCCCTCCCCCCATCAATCTTTTGCACCCCAAGCAACACCTTTGCTTTTGCATCCTTTAAGTCCCTTTCCAACATGGTATTCTATGATTCTATGAAATAATATTTTTCATGATCCATCTTAATCCTCAAATCCTTTTTCACAACATCACTTCTCCAGTTTTTCACAGCTACACATCTAATTCTCCCTTCTCAGGACCATCACCAACTCATTTTAAGTAACATCTCCAGTTTAGAAATACCATTTTGAGCTCTGATCCTGTACTCTGAAATTCTTATAAGCTCAAATATATTGATGGTGTCCACAAATAAATTTAAGACAATAAAAATTTTGGAAGGGTGTATCTAGGTCATGAGAGCCTTTGTGTCATCAATGAAATGCCAATGAGACATCCCTGTTCCTGTGCAGCAGGTGACTATGGCACCTTCTCACAAAGCCAGTTTCAGGGCACGGACAAAAAAAACCCCACAATGTTTTGAATGGCTTCCCCAAATCAAGGTGAAATTCCTAGAATGCAAATTTAATTCAAATAGAAGCTCTCATCCAAATAAATAATAGGGTTTTTAAGTATGTGTGAGGGGGAATCTGTGTAGGAGATTAAATTACAAGGAAATATGTCATCATACTGACTTGAAAGGAAAAGGGTATGTCAGGAGTCAAGGGACATCTTCAACAGAACTGAGCAGCTCTCACATAAGGGCACAACTTCAACCCTCGACTATCCAGGCATTAAGATCTCCAAAATGCAACATGACCTATGTACACAGGTCCATCACCATTTCCTGACCTCACACTGACATGTTGTCTGAGAAGCCTACTCTTCAAGGCTGTATGTGATTAATTATTCATCAAACTATGTTTGGACATCCACAGTTCAACCCTAGCCTCCATGATTATACACATCAGTATCTTAATTAAAGTCGTCAGGTGCCTTTTCAACAGAGTTGGATCAACGTTGCATTTTGAAAAGTAATTACATACTATAAATATCCTAAAGCAGTTACTGCTCTGCTCAAAAGATTTTAAACCTGTATGAAGAAAATCATAGAACCCAGAATTAAGTATCTGGTGAATGCTTCCTCCGGCGAAAAGACAACCGGCTGTACACAGCAGCGGTGTGAGAAGGCAGCAATCAGCGCCGCAAGCAGCTCAACCCTCTTCGGCCGGGCTGAGAGGTGTTCGGACGCGAGGACCCGGGGCAACTTTCCTGAGCACTGCCGCTGCCTAGCCCGGTCATCCCTCCGGGAGCAGCCCCAGAGTTGGAGTTCCCAGGGGAGCAGGCTCGGCCCCATCTTTTCCCCTATGGCAGCCGGGCCGGCCGGCAGCCCCGCCGCGGAAGAGGGCGGCGCGCGAGGACCGTTAGGACTGTTGGGGCCGCGCGCTCGCTCGCTTACTCACAGTGGCACCATCCCAGGTGGCAACACCAGTGGAGGCGGAAGCAGCGGCCGTGGCTGTGGGTGGCGCAGAGCGACAGCCCATCGCAGGGCTGGAAGTCGGGTCTGCCCGCGCAGCTGCGAGCCAGCGCCTGAGCCTCGTCCAGCTTCTCGCTTTTCGCCGCCGCCCCGCTCATGGCGCCGCCGCTCCGCCCGCAGCCCCCGCACCGCAGAGGCCAGTAGCAGGAGGAGGAGGAGGAGGTGGTGGAGGAGGAGGAGAAGGAGGAGGAGAAGGCGCCGAGCCGCAGCGGGTACCGCCCGCCCGCCTAGCCCCGCGGGGGGCAGCGCCGCGGGCAGAGCCCGGCCGCCCGCCCCAGCAGCTCCTCCCCGCTCCGCCCCGGGACGGCGGGCAGCCGCTCTGACCTCCCGTCCTTCTGCACCACCCGCTGCCCCGGCCCCCGCTAGTGGCCCGGAGCCGGGAGGCGGGTTCGCCTACCCGGGAGTGTGGCGGCGAACCAAGGACAAAGCTGATCCGGGAGCAAGGTGAACGGTCGCGGCGTCCCAAGGCCGGGCAGGCCGGAGGTCGGGCTACCCCTCGGGCTGCCCGGCGCGACCTTCGTTACACTGGGAACACTGGCTCTGCCGCGCCGGGGGCTGCGTGCACGGTCGCTTGTCGTGGGTTTTGGCCGGTCATGGGATTTATACTGATATTCAAAGGCACAGGTAGATGAGCATCCTGGCTTAGTCAGCCTGGCCCCCAGCAGAGATGAACAATGCCAGTGGGCCCACGGTGCCAGCCACCCCTAACCCAGCCAGCTCCATGGAGCCTCTCTCGCCTGCCATGACAGGCCATGTGGAGCTCCTCTCTGGACCCCACTGGGCTTATTAAATGGGATTCAGGCACTCTTGCACCCAGACAGAAACTTTCAAGGAGTATGAGAAGGAGGCAAGCAGGTTGGATTACATGATAAAGTGATGTGGGGTGCTCCAAGTGTGTGGTTTTTGGCTGTTTTATGACACAGGTGGACACAGGTCATCCCTTCAGTGTCAGAGTCAATGAAGACCAGAGCTGCTTGCACACATTACACAGGCAGTTCTTGTTTGTGTTTTATTCTTCATGCTGCTTTTTCTCAGGTCAGGTTTTTTATTTTTAATAATAAAAACCATTTATTTCAAAGAATGCAGTGATTAACTGATAAACTTTATCTTCCACTGATAAACTTTATCTTCCATTTTGTAAAATAATAGATATAATTTGGGTTAATAACAATATGGAAGTGGATTGTTATTTTCCAACAATCATATTTTTAAGCTAAAAATTAAGTTTGTGTTTATCTTGAGTAGTGGCTACAGTATTTGGCCAGCTTTCTGTTAGAAAAAAAAATAAAACTAGTAATTGTTGTAGTCATTTACCCTTTGTACAGTACTCAATAGCTCTTTGTCAGAAGTAGTAAAAAAATTACTTATTCTTCTGTGTTTTTCAGAATATTACCAGATAGTTCCTTTGAGGTTTATCCTTGAGACAGATCTCAGAGGTGTCCCCATGATGTACACCCTCCTGAAGATGTTCTCATAAAATAATCTTGGCAATCTCTTCCTGGCAACAAAAAGAATTTAAAAACAGCCAATCTGCAGATCTGTGATCAGATATGTGCTTTATGGGTAAAAACAAAGGATATAGTCATAACTGTAGAGCAGAGAGTTGCATTGAGACTTTGAACAGCCTCTGACTATCATCCCTGATTTAAAGCACAGACCGGCTTCCTGCAGCACTGCTGGCCCTGGGATGTTTCATGGCTTGTAAGGATGCCAAGCCAGGAGCAAGAGAGACCCACCAAAACAGCACATACAGGTGAGCAGCCCTCACCCTGTGCACTGCCCTGTGCCTGGATCAGGCTGCCAAACTGTTTGCCATGTGCATTTACACAGTATTCCGCACCGCAAACCCACAGCACCCTTCCCTCCAAAGCAGAGGTGCTGGAGGATGGAGTTTAACTGGCTGGATGGTGCAGGGCTCACTGGGGGAAGCGTCTAGCCTGTGCTGCTTTGGATGCTGCACAAAATGGTCCTGCTGGCCCCTTTTGAACTGAATCCTCCCTCATTGCTAGGAGCAGGGACAAGTGCTTTGCTGTGGCAGATTGGATGGATGGCAGAGTGGGAGGGTTGGAACACTCGCAGTACACTCAGCCCCATTCAATGCAAGGCACATGGGCAGTCATACCTGATCTGCTGCTGCCCTTCCTGCCCATACATTGTCCTGGGGATCCTTTCACTTCCTTCTGCAGCACCTCAGTGCCAGATGAGCCCTGGGCACACGACTGCATTCCAGCTTATGTTAGTTTGTGACATGAAAGCTGGGGCTACAGCCTCTCCCGCTTGCAGGTTGGTCACCCACAGCTCACAGGGAGAGCTTTTCACTGTGCTAAAGGGATATCTCTGGGGCTGATTTTGATTGCTGGGACAAAAGCAATTGGAGCTCGCTGACAGTGGCAGAGAGGTTTACACTGTGCCTCAGGGACATGGACTTGTTAAACTTAGCCTAACAGGACAGAAAATGAGTGCCCAGCTGCATAGAGCAGGAGGCTTTGAGCCTTCCTTGGCATTGGTCATCAGGACCAAGGGAACATCACAGGCCTCTGGAATTAACTGCTTCCAGGGTTAATTGCACTGGAAAGTGAACTCTCTGAATCACTGCTCAAGGTTTACCTGCCTGTGTTTTTTTTGAAATTCCACTGAAATATGCAAAGATTCAGGACCTTGCTCAGCTCTTTGCAAGCAGACAAGAAACTGATTGCAAAGTTAGGTGTTTCTTTGACACTGTCCTATTACACCCTTGAGCTCATCAGCAGCAAACAGAGGATGCAGCTCAACTCTCATGAGATCTGAGGCCCAAGAACTGCCTCTTCTACCTGCTGGCTTGAAGCCCTTCCTCTCTACCGTTTCACCTCTAGAGTTGCTCTCAGATCCTAGCTCAGCTGTAAAACCACTGTTAAAAAGAAACTAAGTGAAGAAAGGTGAACTATGGCCTACAGAAACAGATAGAGGTGTTTCTGATAAGACTCAAGCATCCTGTCCAAATCGGACTTGCACTGCAGGACAGTGCTTCTTAGAACACCATCAGGCAGGGAGCTTTTTGCTTCCCTTTGAAGGCCCAGTGCTGCAGGGGATGCGGATCAAAGCTAAAGTGATTCTCTCCTTTGGTACACTCCCTTTCGTTACTGTTTAGCAAAATGCCTGTGGCTGAGCAGTTAATGGAGGCATCTGCTGTACTGGCAGAGTTCATAGACTTAATTAAAGACATCTAACAATTCTGCAGCTGCATGCCAGAGATGATGGGTACTCTCAGGGCTGAAACGGAATATCCTGAGCACTGAAAGCAGGCATCCCTGCTGTGCAGAAAGTGTAGATCCAAGGCAGATGCTCACATAAAAGTAGAAGCAGGGGCCAAAAGATTAAGGATTGACTCGAGCCAGCGTGCTGTGTATGTCACCATGGCCTCACCATGCTGGGAAACTGTACAACCTCAGCTATGCTCACCTAGCTTAGAACTGTCAGACTTGAGACAAGTTAACAGAGCCAGGGACATTCTCTGCCAGTACAAAGTTTTACCTGGAAAACACTTTTAATAGATACTGTCTCTGTGAGTGAAAGTAGCAGTTTTAAAAAGTCAGGTGGGAAAACCTAATCCTGTACCAAGTGGTTACCAAGTTCTCCTCTGCTTAGGGCCATGTTCTCTCACTATTAATTGAAGAAACATTTCACTCATGGGTGTATTCCTGGTATCCCTGCGTATTTGAGCTCATCTGGGAGTTATCAAGGCTGTTAACACTTAACAAAAGGCTCCTAGAACAGACTGGTGCTTTCTGATTATACTGCATGTCAAGCAGATGCTTTGAATTAGTCTGCTGAGCACAGAACACTGCCCTGTGCAGGCAGGGGCCAGAGATATGTGGTTGCCCTTTGGTGTGTTCTTGTCCTGTCATGAGCAGAACAGTTGAGAGGCAGGGACCCCAGCCAATCCTGCCAGCTGTGGGGAGCCTCACACCTGCCCTCTCAGCTCAACCACTCAGCAGCAGAAATGTCACCAATGGCTGGCTGGGATGTAAAGCAGGGATGTAAAGCAGGCAGTTAAATGATGTGCTGCTTTAGACGATAACAAATTCACAAATGAAATTCTGTTAGGAGAGACATGACTAGTGGGAACAGCCTCTGTTTTTAGTGAGCAGAGATGCGCTGGGGAATGGGAACTTCAAATGTACCAGCACAAAAGTGCTGTAGCTGAGAACAGTCATATTGGCCACAGGGAAGAAGTCAATGGGTCTCAATATGCTGTGACCATCATCTCTCCTACAGAGGAAGGACATGCTCTCACCTCCACTGCCTGCTCTTGCCACAAGGGGAACAGCCCTTTCACACTTCATCTCCTGTCTGGGTGAACACAGTGGCACAAGGCACAGGAGAGTGGATGTTGGCCCAGGCAGTGCATCAATGGGATTGAGAACATCATCAACAAGTCTGCAGATGAAATATCATGTCAAAGCATCATGTCTGGAGCAAGTTTGTCTCCATCTCCTCCTGCTCTGCTCTCTGCTAGAGATCTGCCATGTCCCTGCAGCAATGCTTCTGCCTGCACAACTTTTGAGCTATGAATTTCTCAGAGTGCCCTCTGCCCACGTGAAAATCTGATTAAGTGCCAGGCCACATTTCAGTCTGGTCAATTAGAGCACGCTGAGCCCCAGGACCTGGTAGCATTTGGCAGGCAAGATAGGGGAATGATGGCCACACCTAGCCACACTTAGGAGATGCCAGAAGGTGTTTCTGCTTGGAAAAAACAGGTGGAGATAATGATAATGGAGTCTGGATTCAGAAGGCCAGTTATGAGCCAACACCACACAACAGGCTAATCAGGCTTTTCTGTCATTAGAAGCTCTGCAGCTGGGACAAGGGATGATTGATACCCATCTCTGCCAAACCTGCTCTTTCCAATTCAGTTATCTCTGAAAGTGGCTGCACCTTTCTCCCCCAGAAGCAGGAAGGGAGCAGGCTGCAGCTGGCTGTCTCTGGGAGAGGGAATCCAGTGGAGACGCAGGAAAGACCATAGATTTAAGGCACGATCTAGTAGATCCAGACGGTCTTGGGTGAATTGTGATCACCTCTTTCTTGCCTCCCACTATGATTTGCTTTGTGGACTGTGGATGCTGCTCCCTCTCTCCCACAAAGACAGGCTGGAAGAGATGTACAGCTCTGAAGACCTGGAAGAGCAAAATGACATGGACCTTTACCACAGCAATGTTGATAGAAAGTGGGTTAGACTGGTGCTAAGAAGGCAGGGTGTGTGATGGCAGTGGCTACCTGCAGCAAGAGGGGGATTGAGATAACCATTGGCCAAAGTTATTCTCTGCAAGACCCCAGGAAGGTCAGTGACACTGTTTATGAGCCTGTAGCGCCTTGATCTTGATTGGGAAAGACAATGCAATTACAGCATCTGTTATGTGAGATCAGCCTCCACTGAATGCATATAGCAGGCATCAACAAAATCACAGCTTGTTGCTTTGCTGGCTGAGGCAGGACATCCACTCTTTGAGGAGAGGGTTCCCCATAGCTACCAATTTTTTCATAAAGGCACTGGGCCATAGGTGAGGAACATCAGGGTGGACCTCTGAGTATTTCTGCAGTTTAGCTAGAATGCGAGGGAGACCCAACAGTGGAAGCATAGAACATGGGGCCACCCCTGTGCTTTGGCCACCCATAGCCATTGATATAAATGACATCCAGGTGTTCTGGGCCTGATGCTATTCCCTCAGGAAGAATGTCAAACCCTTCACTGATGAGGGAAAAGAAACAACGCTCCAGGATTTCCTCCTGGTCTATAAAGCGGGTCTTGATGCAATGCATGTCTCTGTACTGGGACAGAAAGTTGTGAAGCCATGGATCTGGCTTGGCTGTCCTGCCCCCAGCCTTCTCATACTGATAGCAGCCTTTTCCAGTTTTCTGCCCAAACCTTCCATTCTCACACAGAAGATCGGGCAGTGGGCTATAGCGATGGCCATGCCGATGGAGGGAAGGTGTTCCTGGAGGTAGTGAGGCCCCAGTGAGGCCCTTGCCCTCTCGAGACCTCCAGCCCACATCCAGCCCAGCAAGATCAGACATTTGGAAAGGTTCTATCTTAAACCCAAAATCTTCAAGGACCTGATCTACTGCTTCTGGTCTGCTTCCTTCCTCTAAAAGGAAAACTGCCTGTTGTACATGTGGAAAGATAATTCGATTCCCAACAAACCCAAAACAATTTCCCAACACCACTCAAACTTTTTTCAGCACTTTGGCCAGCTGCATAGCAGTGGTGGTGGGGGAGGTGTGATGGCTGTAGATTATTTCTAATAGCCTCATCACATGAGCAGGGGAGAAGAAATGTGTGTCAGTTACCTGCTGTGGGTGCCTTGTGGAAGAAGCGATTTCATTGATGTTCAGGGCTGATGTGTTTGTACACAAGGCCCCTGGCTTGCAGATTCTTGATAGCTTATGGAATATTTCCTTCTTTAGTGCCATGTTCTCAAACACAGCCTCAATAACTAGATCTACATTACACAACATATCAAAGTTCACAATGAACTGAAGATGTGCAGGGTAATGAAAATCCAGTGCTTGGGCACCCCACTCCATTTTCATAGCCTCACGTTCCAAAAGGAGCATCACAGTTTTTCTTCCTGTGTTCAGATTCTCCAGGGTGTCACGATTTAGGGTCAGGGCGACCCCCAGACCGATAACAGATGCTCTCTTTTAACTTCTCTCCCTCCCCAAAAGGGGAGAGAAAAGGAATAAGGGAAACTTAGTGATTAGAAAAAGGAACTAGAACAATTTAATTAAAAATGAAAACAAAATATATATACAAATATGTACAAAGCCAGTACCAAACTCAACCTCCCCCCGATGGTATTTATGCATCCTCATGGATGCTGTGGAGGAGCTGGACTCTGGCACCGGGTCTCAGGAGCGAATGCAAGAGCCGAAGCAAAAGGGGTAGACCAGAAGCAAAAAGGGACGAAAAAGGGCAAAAAAGGGACGAGTCTCTGGACCCCCGAGCTTATATACTGGATATGACGTGTATGGGATTGAATACCTTGTTGGTTAGTTTGGGGTCACCTGTCCTGTCCGCTCCTCCCTGCAGGTGCATTCTTTCACTTTCTGCCCCCCTCAGTGCAATACACAAATTATAGCAATGGCCTTGGTTTGCATTCCATCCCTGGTAGTAACTCTAAACATGAGGTGTTATCACTGCTAGAAGTGGACACTGTCTGCAAAACATGCTGCTAACTCCAGAAAGTGCAGCTAGTTAGAAACCTGAGCTGAAAAGTAAAATCACTGAACAGAATTTTCTCGGTTTTCACCCAAACCAGGACACAGGGCTACCACATGTATGTTGGCCTTAACCAGAGAAGTCACAATACCTTGGCCTATTGTTCCCAGCCCTACAGATAAAAGTGAGACAGAACTGGAGACTAGGAATAGAAAATGTTACAGATAATCACTTGAAAATAGCATTTTTTTTGTATCTCCAGGATAAAAAGTGGCAGCCTATGTAAAATGACTAGTGCACAGATAGAAAAAATAATTGAAGATTGGGAAAAAGGAAATATTAATTATCTCTTTCATGAAGCCTAAATATTTTAAAAGCAGTAGCATAAAGATAAATTAATGTCCTCTCAAGCTTATGAAATGCTAGTGGAACTCACTGCAGTGCATGCAGACCATGTGATTCATGTCTTCTCCCTGCAAAGTTTTATTCCTATGGAAACCAGCATCACTTAAGAATTAGAACCTCTCCAAGTCCTCCAGCTCAGGCTATTCCTAAGTTCTGAAGATTCTTGAAGACACAGTCTTCCTTGTCCAATCACAAAGTTGAAGCACTTGCTCAGATTCCTGTAACTGAGGAGCTATTCAAGCTGTATTTTTAACTCCAAGCTCCACAGATGGGCTACTATCAGCTCATACTCCCAGGAACACCAGTGTAGAGATTTCTGGCTTGACCCTTTCCCTCCTTTCAAGCATTTCCACCACCTCTGCCCTCTATTACACTAAATGAAGCTGTGCATTCATACTATTTATTATCTTGCTGTTCCATGACAGAGGCTTTTTGGACTAAGCCAATACAAGAGAAGGCCAGCACAATTTTTACCAGCTTTAAAAGTGAGAAGCATCTGAATAGGATGATTATTAATATCCTAAGTAAAGCAACAACCAGATAAAGTACAGGCTTATTGTAATTCTGTAAAAAATTTTTTTTTTTTTTAATCCCAGGTTTACACATGAAAGATAAATTAACAGAAACAAGTGGATATTAAAAATTGTCTAAAGCAGCTTTGTAAAGAAGCGCTGAAATTATGTTATCATTTAAACAAGTTCCAACAACCAAGGTCAAACACAGTAGTTTTTCCTACAAGCTACACACCCTTGGTTTCAGTCTGTCCACCCTCAGCTTGTTTACACACAAGACATTTAAAACTTTCCCTGCTTAACCATAAGAAAATAGGTTTTACAGACATCACTTTCTGGCAGCCTGCTTATAAACCATTACACTCCCAAGCAAATTATGAAGTTCCTTTCTAGGAAATTAGATTTTTTATTTCACAATCAAGTACTATTAAAAACTAATTTGAAAATCAAGCGAGAATAATATGAATCAGTTCTTAGTATTTAAGTGTCCATGGTTTGCTAACTGAAAAAATCCGAACACAAATAGCTCTTCCTGTTGAACTCAGTACTATTAACTCCTGTTCGTCTCACTTTCAGTCTCATAACTGAAATCTTAGTAGTTCTCCTGCAATATGAACACACTGCTTCCTTCTAAATCAAAACGTCTTCCATAAGCAGAGGTTCTCCAGCCTTGTTTTCAAGAGAAGTTCTGCAGTGGTGTTAACTGATTCCCATTTGCTTTTGTCCACAGGTAATATTCAGTCATCCCATGATAGACAGGCATACATGCTTGTAGTTCTTCACTTTCTAAGACACAAGAGAAGGCTTATAGATAAGATAGGAGCTTACCAAGCTTGTTTCTGACCTAGAAAAGCTATCTCTCAACTTACTACATAACTCTTCTGTGAAATTATGTTTAATGAAGCTGTCAGAGAGAGTAATGAAATCCCCAAGGGTTTTGTTACATTAGAGCTTGCACAACATGACTGGAAATATTTTCTAAAATTGGGCCATAAAACTAAGGAAACATTGGTTATCTAGAACAAAAATAAGCATTTTTTGAGGACTCCCCTTTTCAGTTTTATAAAACTGAATGATTTTGGGGAATGATATGTTAGGGCAGAAAAAAATTCATAGGGAATCATGCTGCAACAGAAAGGGAAATGTTGCATGATCAGCTCAGATCACATGGACCAAAACATGGCTAGGAACAACTCCAGAATTTCTAGTGTATGTTCTGTTTTCTTCCTCATTAGTGCTCTCACTTCCATCAAACCACAAAAAAACCCCAAACCCTATATTCCTCTTCTATGTAGGAGACAATTTTCAGATCTGTGTCACCATCTTTCATTTCCAAGGCACATCTTTTAAAAGAAGATTGAAATCTGATTCAGGAAAAATAATTCTGTCTAGCCATCTTGGTTCTGGTCTTGTAGTGAAATGTAGCTTTGACATGTAAATAAAACTACACTTGAACACATGTAGTTTCAGGACAAACAGGGATATGATAAATCCATTTCCTGGGCAATCTGAGTGAATAATGACTGTTAATTATTGATCTCTCACATTAAGTACTTAGAATATGAAAAATCATACAAAATTATTTGAAGGACTTTAAAAACAAACTTACAAATAAATTAACTCAAAGTATGTACAAAACAACTCATGCACAGTCACACACATGGAGAAATACAGATTCCAGTTTTCCTGTTAAAAACATCAATGAGCAATTGGTGGTGGCAGACAGCAGCAGACTGGAGCTGCCTCTTTCTCTGTTTCAGGGTGTTAATATCAAGCAGAAATAATGTGATACTTTAGGTAAGCAGGGGGCTATGGGAAGATGGCAAAAATTACAGAGAAGAGCTCCATTGCTGGGTCATGAAGAACCAGAGAATGTGAAGAGAGATGGGAGAAAAGAGTTCAAAGCAAGAACAAGCAAATATGGGATATTACATGTGGCTGAAGACAGGCAAGGAAAGCTAGGCCAAGAGCAGGAGGGATCACACATAGCTGAGTGTTACCCACTTATCAGTCTTTCATCTAGTAAACTGCAAAGGCAGTTGGTGAGAAGCTAGCATTGCACAGGAATGGTTGCCAGTTCATCATCAATGCTAACTATCAAGCAAGCCCACAAAAATGATAGATCTTCCTTAACACTGAATCTACATTAAGACATAGTCATCAAGCACTATGCCAGCTTCCTCCAACAAGATCTTGCTAATAGTGGACACAAAGCAAGACTCCCTTAGCGTTCACGGCACTGCTTCCATTACCCTATAGGTCCTCTGTGCCTACAGGAAAGGTACTGAAGGAGGAAGAAGTCAGTGTGACCTTCTCAGTAGCTTCCCACTGTGCAGTAATAGAAGATGGAAGCAGCAGGGTAATGGAACATATGTTTTGCTGTGTAAAACAGCACAGCACTATCTGTTGGAAAATCGGGTCTGCATGATTTCTGACCATCCAAAATGGATGCAACCTCTTGCTCTGACTACCCTCCTCTCTGCAGTAAAATAGAGACTCTGGATCACTACATGGACTCAGTATTTATATGAAAGAACAGCACTATTTAAAAAGGTGTCAGTCCCTCAAAAATAGTCCCTAAGATTTTTATTTCTTGTGCTGCAAGACTACTTAAGATCAAGAATGTGAAAATATGAGATACTGTACAACATGGACTGGCTGGAGAATGACTTTTAGTTACAGTAGCCTGAAAGAAAAAATTACAATTGTGTTAGCATGTTCTACACCTGGCTCTAATGGACTTGCAATTTCACTGATAACAAAAGGCAAATTAGGAGGAGAACCTTCCATAAGAACAAAAATCACAATGGGGTTGCAGGAAGAAGTGATGGAAAGCAGTGACAATATGATGTGGGATTCAGAATTAAAAGGTGATCAATAACTTCCAAAATAGTATTACATGAACAAGTAGCATGAACAAAGCAAGCTGTAACTGTGCTATGGGGGCTGTATTCAGATGTTATTCAGAAAAGGCTTTAGAACTTGGTAAATGTCAAGGCCCTGAGTGCATTGATGAGCACTGATGACCCTGGGCAGCTGCACCTGGAGCCTCCACCAACACATTGCCCATTGGCCTTGGATTCCTATTAAAGCTCCTATCTAGGTCTTTAGTCCCTTCCTAAATTATCCTGGAGGAGTTGTGATGTCTTAGGGTAGCTGTGCTATGGACACTGTTGGGCTCAGGCTGCAGATTGGCTTCTTGGGCCTGCATCATCATATGAACTTTGTTTGATCATCTGTACTTCTAGTAGATCCTGGCCATTGTGTCTGAGTTTGTCCTGCTTGCCTTGCTCAGATGCTGTATAAAAACTGATAGAGAAGTGGGTTGTGCTGCCATCCACAGGGAGAAAAAGGTTGACAGGAGCTTCATGAAGATCAGCAAGAGGAAGTGCAAAGTCCTGCACATGAGGAGGAATAGTATATGCACTAGTATAAGCTGGGGCTGACTGGCTGGAAAGTAGCTTGTCGGAAAAGGATTTTGGGCTGCTGGTGGACCCCAAGTTGACTATAAGCAGCAATATGACCTTATAGCAAAGAAGACTAGTGCTATACTGGGCTACATTAGGCTGCAGAGCTGCAACCTGCTGCCAGATTGAGGGAGGTAATCCTTCTCTACTTAGCAGTGGTGAGACCTAGAGTACTGTGTCCATTTCTGGGCTCCCCAGTAGAAGAGTACTATGGAGCTATTTAGGAGTTCCACTGAAGGGCCACTAAGATGATTAAGGGACTGGAGTATATCTTGTGAGGAAATGCTGAAAAATCTGTCTGGACATGGTCCTGAGCAACTGGCTCGAGATGGTCCTGTTTGAACAGAGGGCCTAGACAAGATGACATTCAGAGATGCCTTCCAGCCTCAAAGATTCTGTGGTTCTGGCCCCCTGGGAGGTGGTGTTGCCATTGTCTCCCCATCCCTGGGGTGCAGCTGCTCCCTGCCTGTAGATAATTACAAGATGTGTTGCTCATGATTAATATGAAAGTTTGCTGTTATTTTGAGCAATCCAAGCAGGAGTGTACCTGGTCTTAGCATATTACTCCCAGAATACTGTTCCTACTTTGTCTGTGTATGCTTGATGAAGTGCTGGAAAATTAGGGGAAGTTTGGAGTTATTAAAATGACCAGAATGTGACAGATTGTGCTGTACAACAGAAGTGTCAAAGCACATAGTTTTATTCTGCAAAAAGTATGGGTTAACCTGAGTGTTGTCTGTAACCAGCCACAAAAACACTGAAACTTGCAGGTAGAGGTTGGGGCAGTTTAGACCAGAATTCAGAAACTTGTCTGGAGTTGAGATGCAAATTCAATGGAGACAGACAGACAGTTTGGTTTGAAATATGATACAGATTTGTTTCTACTAGAAACTTTAAAAGAGATCACACTTGTGCCTAAAATTCTCTCTAGCTCAGTTACAGTGCTTAAATAAGAAGACTGGATATAAGCAATTCTGGCTAAACTATCATTGTGAGTGGGACTTCAAATTATTATTTTGGCATAATTTATCAGTACATAGCAAAGAACCTTCATTCTGGTTGCCTCATAATTCCTACAAAGCTTTAACACTAGCTCCTTCTGCCCAGACTCACATTGCAGGACTGACCTATCTGAGATTGCACATGTCTAAAGTACAGTCCTCTTCAAGTCACATGATACACTTGGCAATAATTCATGCCTCTTTCTTTACCTGAATGCCATAAACAGTCATGGAACCTCTTCAAAAGGTTTGTGGACCAATGTTTAAAAAACTATTTTTGTTACAAACATAGCATGGCAGCTAAAGAAAATAACTTGCAAAAACAGAAATTTCTTGTCTGAAATGAGCTTTTGGAGAGCTCATATTGCAGAGCACAAGGGCCTGAGAAGGACTCCAGAAAGAGCAGTGTTGATCTGGTGAGCTTTTTCTGAAACAGTATGGAAGTTTTCCAAGTGCTCCATTACTTGTCTAACCATTGTTTGAATGCAACTATAAACAGACAGAGCTGATAGTTTTTTTGTTAATCTCAGCAGTGCATCAAATGTTTTATTTAAATTGTTCTTATAAAAAAATAATGAAGGCATTATCTTGCTGTGCTACAAAATGGCAGGAGTGGATCCCAGTGAGACGAAATCTTCTTAAAATACAGATGTCAAAACATTTTTGTATTAATATATCCCTAAGTCAATCTGTGCACACGCACTTGCAGTACAGAACTAGACCAGGAGGAGAATTTCATACAAACCTGCCTGTAACATGGAACAAAGCCAGGATACAATATAGCAGGAAAAGGGGAAAAGACTCCTTATGGTCCACAGGTGAAGCATCTCTTAAATTAGATTAAATTATTCTTTCAGAAAGAGGTGTCATCAAGTAACAGTTTAGTGGGGTGTGACTTGCCATATGAATTTCTGAGCTTATCAATGCAGTAACAACTTGTCTCCTTGCATGTCACCTATGGTTATGGGATATCTTTGCCTGTGATATGTACCAATGACTTTGAGTGATCGCTAGGGAATCCCACCTCAGCCTTCTGCCATAAGTAAAGCCTGATGGTACTCTTCCCACTCTCCTTCAGGACTGCTGTTAGATGCTCAGTCAGCAACTGCAACAGCTTTTTAATTCCCTTACCTATCATAGCTGCTTTGAGATGGGCTGTGGGGAAGCATTTTTCCATTAAGCTCCACTGGGTGTTGTCCAACTTTGCACTGCTCTCTCTGTGAAGAAAGCATACTGCAGTGCCTGGACCTGGACTGAAGTCATCAGGACTCTAAACAGCTCTCGCTCCTTCTGGATTCCATCTGCAAAGGGCTGCACTGTGGCAGCGTTGACTGCCTGGAAGCACAGCTCTGGAGCCAGGCATCCATGGGCCTGTTTCTTCACAAGAGCATCACCGAGAAATGCTTGCAAGTTGGGCAATTTTGGTACTGACTTCAGGCTGAGCCTGCAGGGTCCCAATGGCTGACCTGGGGGTACAAAAATGGAGTTACAGAACAAAGCATCCACATCTGTAAGATTACAGATTTTCACCCCTTTCTACATCAACTGCAAGTGCGGTCTATTTACTTTCCTCACATGCTCACTGCATTAGGGCTTGCATGGCACAGTGATATGCATCTAGAAATGTGTCTGACATTTCTCTTTAGCTTTCTGTTTGTTTTGACAATTACAATTTTTCAAGTCTTTTCTTAGACTTCAGAAAAGCAAGATTTCCATTTCAAAGACATAATTCTCTTCTTCCTTTTCTCAGCAACACAAAGTGCCTTGACTTCTTAAGTACGCTTACTCCACAGTCTCAGCTGCCATGTTCATATGGCTCTTTCTATAAGATTCAGTACTAAAAGTTTTCTCCAGTATTGTTTAGTACTCAGTGCCCAATCGACTTTGCTAGCCAGATGCATTTCAGCCAGCGTCCTGAACCAGGCATTTGTGAGAGAAACTAGGAAACAAACCATGACTTCAGTTCTTCCTTGACAGCAGGAGTCCCTCTAATTCACTTTAGGACTAACCAAGAGGATATCTCACACAGCATGAGTTGGGGAGCAAATGAATAACAAGGGAAAGTTCATGCTTCTGTGTCAGCAAGGGGTGAATCAAGCAGACACACAAATACATGAGGCTCATTACAGAGGTTGCATGGTGATACCTAGAAAGGCATTTAATTGAGAGGAGTTAGTTCAGATGCCAAAATCTTCTCCATCCTCTTCGGAAGTACAAACCCTGGTGCCTGCTAGGAGATCTCTGATCTGACCATAGTCTGCCTATGCTCTTAATGGCAGCTTTCTCGCTGAAGATGGTGGAGGAACAAGATCAAAAATTCAGGATGTAATCCCTTATTTCAGTATTTTCACAAACACCCTTTTGTCATCATAGTCATATCCAGATCAGTAACTGACTGTGTAGAAATGTTATGGCACTGATGGCTGCAGTGCTGCTCCCAGAAGCAGCCAGGACTGCCAGCAAAATCAGATGGTGGGTGAGCCTGCTCTAATGAGAACCTTATGCTGTGAAGCATTATGGTATACAGTCTCATTGCCCTAGCTTCTCTTACATGAGCTTTGTGTGCTATGAATGCAGGTGCATCAATAGAAGACTCAGGATCAGGAAATCATACGCAGGTTGCTGAATAGCAGGAATAATGGCAGCACTGCCATCATGGTTTCTCAAAGAACATGTCTGGACCAAGACTAAGACTAAGCAATGTTTAAGGAATATGAGTTTCCAGGATGAGTTAAGATACTGATTTCCTAATATAATGGTCTTTGGAGATCATGCTTTTTAATTAAAACATTTAGAGAACACAAAACCGATTAATTCTTGCAGTGGAAGTAGCTTCCCTTGTATCAGAGTTCATAAAAATGGTTTTACATAAATAATAGATAGAGATTTTATCTGCCAGTATTTCAGGATTTAGTCAGAATAATGTTCCTTTATTTTAGAACCCCTTTTTTCTCCCCTAAATATATCTTTTTAACCCAGAGATGCTCTTTATCCGCAGTCCTTTATGCAGGACTTGAGCAGCAGGTTTCATTTCACTACAAGAGGAAACCTCAGGTTTGTCTCAGAAAGTAGATCTGATGGCTGGACTGCCACTTAAGATGGGGCAGATTAAGGGACTTCATATGACATCTCTGATGTGGAAAGGATCAGTAAATAAGGAATACTACTGGAAGCCTTTAAGCTCGGTCTTTAGATAGCAAGTAGTACTTATAAGTGCAAATACTGATGGAGTTAAAAAGAAAAGCAACTCTCCTTGGGGCCCTGTAATAAAATTCTTATTTAGCTATAAGCTAAATAGGTTTTGCTAAGTATTTCCACAGCATCTCCATGCAGTGCCTTGATTAGCAATGCAGAAGTAAAGGGCATATTAATGAACAGGAAATAAATGTCTGAATCCAAATGTGGGAAGAAGAGGTTAGTGTGGGATACTTGCATCTTGATTTCTCAAATCAAAGCCACAAGAACATGATGAACAGTGCTGCAGGGAAAAGCATCATCTGTACTTAAGAGCTGGCACAGATGCCTGCCTTGCTTTACTAGGGTTTGTAGTCCAGGTGGCAGAAAGGACAGATATAGTCTAAAATTTCTATCAGCAAAAGATATATGTAAGCATGCAGTATCAAATATTGTTGTACTTAAAGGAAAAAAAAAAAATGTAATCCCAAGATTGTAACTATCGGAGATTACAGGACTCCAGATGCAAGACACAGGATTACCCTAACAGGCTTCTGGGTGCAGTGAAGTGCTTGTGACTATCTGAGAGACAGCTGAAACTTGTACTCCTGCTCCTCAGGCTTGCAGTGGGCTCAGGCCTTCCAGAGACATGTCCAGTTTGTTGGATCTTTTCTGCTTATATTAAAGGGGCATTATGCTAGACCTTCTGCCTAAAGAAGCTGGCAGCCAGAACCATGAGCCCTTGAGAGAGATTAAAATGTGTTTATATTGTACATCTTCCCAGAGATGATGAGCTAAGGACTCTTGCAACTGTAACTGAAAGCCTTTCTCCAACAGTTCCCATTCAAAACATAATAATCTAACAGCAGTATCTGTTACTCCTTTTGGTTTTATGAGACCCAGAAGAAACAAATCCTTCCTCCACAGTTACTCCTCTTGACTTACAGTTAAACTCATAGTCATCTTTCCACATAGGGTTTAATACCTGTGGAGCCTGAGCCAGTCTAAATTGACCTGATTTTTCTTGGCTCTTTGGTGCAAGCCATTGATAGTTTTGTGCTCTGAGAAGATGATAAAGGTCAATCAGCAGATGTGGTCAGAAAAGGATGATTATAGATGGAGAGCTGTTGTTTATCTGCTAGTAGCCAGAGGAGTGAGAAGGAGTGAGAAGAGACGACTTTCTTCACGTAGATGCCAAGAAGCCTTTATTTATTACTTTACAGCTCTTTTTATACTCTTTTACCTCCAGACAATTGGACAAGAAGCCAGCCACCCCTGGGGTGATTGGCTGGGGTGTCACAACACCCATAATCAAAACATCTTTCTATTGTTTTACAAACAGCCGCCACCAAGGTCACACAGCTGGTGGGAATCTTTGCGATCCCACAAGAAGGAAAATTCCAGACAGTAGTTATTTTAGCATCCACACTGCTTCTCTGCTCTTTTAAGACCTGAGCTACTGCATTCTTCTCTGGCACTCCAAACATAAGAAGGACATGAACCACAAAGGTGACCAGAGGGCTGGAGCATCTCTGAGGAAAGGCTGAAAAGTGGGGTTGTTCAGACTGAAGAAGATAAGGCTCTGGGAAGACTTTATAGCAACCTTCCAGCGCATATAGGGGACCTACAAGAATGATGGAGGGCAGACATGTTACATTGGCATGTAGTGATAGGAAAATGGGTAATGATTTTAAACTGGTAAAGATTAGATTTAGATTAGACAGAAGTAAGAATTTTTTTTACTGTGAGGATGGTAAAACACTGGACTAGGTTGCTCCTTCCTCTCCCTGAAGTGTCAAGCTAGATGGAGCTTTGAGTAACCTGGTCTAGTGGGAGATGTCCATGTCCATGACAAGGGGCTTGGAAGTGAATGATCTTTAAGGTTTTTTCCAACACAAACCTGATCTGTCATGATTTTATTGCACCATTTTTTTATGGAACTTTCTGTTTGAAATATCTCAGGATACCTGATAGAAATAGCCTTTAGGACAGATTACCAATAAAACCCCAAAAAGAATGACTGCTCTGTACCTGATCTGGGAATGAATAGTTGTGAAAACTGCATGTAGCCTCTCTCATGCGTAAGGAAAACTTTCTCACCTCATGTATAGAGTTCTGACCCTGGACATAACCATTAGAAAAGGCTTTGCCTGAGTAACAGAAATATTAGGTTTCAATTATATTGATTTCCTTGACCTAGGATTTTTGAAAAAAAAAAAAAAGGTAGTTTGAACAGAGCATAAAATGTTAAGGTCCTAAATGTGACTTAATTGACTTAATTAATTAAATACGAATTATAATCTTGCTGAGGAAAAATGTTATTTAGTTCCTCAAGACTTTTGAAAGATTTTAGCTTGTCCTATGCGAGTAATTTGAGTAATAGCAAAGGAGTCCGAAAACTTTTATGGGTTTAGTCCTTCTTAGAGCTATGAACATTAACCAAACTTAATTTTTTCACTCCATTAATATTATTTGACCCCTTAAGATTAATTTATGAACAGGCACTCTGATTTCACTGATTTCTACTGAATTAGTTTGTACTGGTGAAAGCAGAGACAAAGGTAGATGCTGTCATGAGTACATCTAGAAAACTGTTATCTAATGTAGTTTGAATATTCAGATTATTAGACAGAATATTAATATTGGATGTTTGCTCCTTTCTTACAGAGTTTTAAGTAAAATTTGTCATCACTAAAATACTTCCTGTTCTGTTGTTAGAAGTGTTATTTTATGCTACTTAAATGTCTTGATTACTAGGTTTTCATTTGATGTAAAAAAACCATCAAGAGTATTTTCCTCTCTAGACTTTTAAAAATCAATGACATGTTTATTTAGAAGGCTTCTAGTGGGTCCTTTAATGCAAAGTACATTACTTTTTCACCCAGAACTCTTCCATAATTTATGAATAAATAATCCTTGCATTCATATTTTTCACTTGTCAAACTCAGGCAACAGTGAAAATAAGCAGCACAAACTGGCAGGTAATGCACCTTATTTCCATGTAGAAGCAGGTGCATTTTCTTCAGCGTAAGTGGCAAGATGACACTGATCCACTTTGACAGGCAAGACTGATCTAAAATTACTCAGCACACTTTGCCACTGTTTGGGGGAGAGTCTCCTATGAGCTTGTTCTGAAATTCTACAGTCCTTAGGGTGTTAATTAAAATTTACTGGATAATGTTTGCAAGGCTCAGTGATTCTAGTTACAGCAATTATCAGTTGCTATATGTTAGTGTCAGAGATGACACCTGATGATTGGATGCTTTATTTAAGAGGGCTTCCCCCCCTTTTTTTTAATCTTCTCTTCGGTTCTTGAAGAAGCTAGCTCAAGTGTCTCAATCACACTTTAGACTAAAAATTACTTAGATGGGAGTTTAATTATCTATTTATCCTTTAATTTCTTTTCAGCTACTAGTTAACAATCTACAGAAAGAGGGACATACTCATTACAAAAGCCTAAAAAAAACTACAAAGCCAGAAGTTCATGTGTGTTATAAGTTTAATAACCAATAACAAAGGTCTGCTCAGTGTTATGAAAGGAAGTTAGTATCTCCAAATTAAATTTATTGTTTAGTTCAGATTTGGTCATCAAACTCTCGAATTGGAGATTTTCTAATTGTATGTGCAATAAACAGCAATCTCTGACAACTTAATGAAGTACAGCTATCAATAAAGTTTACAGTCTAGTTGATTACCAGTTGGCTTCATTCCTTCTTCCCTTAATGTTTCATCAATATATTGAAACAGAAACTCCAAAATCAATATTTTAGATATTTTTGTTACTAACGTGTTTCTTTATACTCTCATTCATTATTAATCATATAATGCACTACTTAAGACTGCTACAGTGTTTTTCCCCTAATTGTTTAAGTTTCTGGTTAGTTTCTTCCAATGAATTTTCAGTTCTAGAAGCGGTAAGGAGGGGGGCCAGCAGAACTGCTGCCCTGAACTTCCAGAGGGCAGACTTCAACCTTTTTAGGAGTCTCGTTGGCAGGGTACCTTTGGAGGCAGTCCTGCAGGGCAAAGGGGCCCAGGAAGCCTGGACAACTCTCAAAAGAGAAATTTTTAAGGCGCAGGAGCAGGCTGTCCCAGTGAGACAGAAGATGAGCCGGAAGGGCACAAGACCAGTCTGGCTGAACAGAGAGCTCTGGCTAGAGCTCAAAAAGAAAAAGAAGGTCCATGACCTATGGAAGAAGGGTCAAGCCACTCACAAAAACTATAAGGATTCTGTGAGATGATGCAGGAATAAAAAAAGAGAGGCAAAAGCTCATCTTGAGCTCAAGTTGGCAACTAACATAAAGGACAATAAAAAAAGCTTTTACAAGTACTTAAACAGCAAAAGGAGGGTCAGGGAGAATCTCCCCCCCCTTGCAAAGGGAGAATTAGTGACTGGAGATGAGGAAAAGGCTGACATACTCAGTGCTTTTTTTGCTTCGGTCTTTAATGGCCAGACTGACTCACTGAGTGATTTGCCTCTAGAACCAAAGGATGGAGATGGGGAACAGTATCAGGGTTTCTTTCAAGACGATACAATATATGAAATGCTGCACAGCTTGAATGTATAGAAGTCAATGGGGCCAGATGAAATTCATCCAAGAGTGCTGAAGGAGCTGGTGGAGGTGCTTGCCAAGCCACTTTCCATTGTTTTCAAATGGTCCTGGCTGACTGGAGAGGTACCAGTTGACTGGAGATTGGTAAATATTACACTAATATACAATAAGGGTAAGAGGGAGGACCCAGGGAACTACAGACCTGTCAGTTTCACCTCAGAGTTGGGTAAACTGATGGAACAGATCATCATGAGTGTTATTATGAGACTTATACAGGACAGCCAGATAATGAGGCCCAGTCAACATGGATTTATGAATGGCAGGTCTTGTCTGACGAATCTGATCTCTTTCTATGATAAAATGACCCGACTAGTAGATGAGGGAAGAGCTGTGGATGTTGTCTATCTTGATTTCAGCAAAGCCTTTGATACTGTTTCCCATAACATTCTCCTGTAGAAACTGGCTGCCTATGGCTTGGATGGATGTGCACTTCGCTGAATCCAGAACTGTCTGGATGGCCAGGCCCAGCAAGAGGTGGTGAATGGAGCTCGATCCAGTTGGTGGCTGGTCACTAGTGGTGTTCCCCAGGGCTCAGTGTTAGGACCAGTACTCTTCAACATCTTTATC
>JAOEGS010014687.1:11925-30377 GCA_025447755.1 Corythornis vintsioides | reverse complement strand
CAGAAAGCAGGAAAGGAGCCAGATGATGCCACTATAATGTAATAAATACACTAAAGCAGACCCTCAGTCCTACCAATGAAATGAATTGGTGCATTCTTAGTAAATAAAAACATACGGTACATCTGTTGAATCAGAAGAGAGCGTTCTTGTTGTACAAAGTTCTTTAGAGCTTAAGTATGAAATGTATTGTTATAACTGCTCTAGAAGAATGAAATATAGATCAGAATCCACTGAAAAGACCTCTGAAAACAGGTATCAGAAAGAACATAATATTTTTGAATTGTTTAACTCATATCAGGCATACATATAACTGCTGAAGTTTCCCTGCTCATTTTAACCAAGGGTATATGCCCTTAAACTAAAAGCTAAATAGTGATCATTATACTGTTTGAAGAAGTAAAAAAACTTTAGGAATATACTGATAAACACAATTTCATTTCCTAGATTTTTGTAGGCAAATCATTTGATTGGATACTGAAATATAATGCAGAATTTAGGAAGGTGAGAATTTTTGTTAGGTTGCAAAGCAAAGAAAGATAAGGGTTCAAACCTCAGTCTAATTAGAATTCCATTTATATTTGGTTTAAAGTTAAAATACTTAGATCCTTTTATCAATATTCTCATCCTCTTATCCACCACCATTAACTTCAGGGTTTTCTCTATAAATCTACTAGATATCTTCTCTTAAAATTTGTCACCACTTCCTAGTCTTTTACAGTAGGTTACATTATTAGCTTTCTAGGTGCATATGTCAGAGTTCAATGAACATATAGACATTTCTCTCTCTACTAAAAGACAGGAAGATAAAAAGTTTAAAAACAAGAACAAAACCAAAAACTTAAGCTGCCAACAACACAATTCATATTAGAACTAGAAATTGTTTCTTTAATTAAAAAAAAAAGTCAAGGTGGAAACTATATATTAGAAGTAGCCCAACATGGAATTATTAAAGAATCAGAAATCAATGATTTTTTTCATAAATTGCTTAATGAAATTATGCCAGATGAATTTAGATATTTGGCTGGCATGAAAAATTCAAATTCCTTCTGGCAGGTAAGACTTAAATATAACTTAGTTATAAATATAAGTCAAGTATGTTAGTTTAGTTGAGTTAAAGTAGCCATCATTTTGATATCTGCTGACTACGAGCAAGATATCAAGGAAAAAAACCTTAGAAATATCCCAACAATTAACTCTCAAATGATATGAAATAGAATGAGGTGTTCTCTTATTGAGTATCTGCTTTATGGATCATCAGAAATGTTTACTTTCACAACATGGTCTAGTTGTCATTTGCACAAGCCCTAAATGCATACAGAGAACATGATAGAAAACAGTACCACAAAATAATGTGCTTTAAGTCATGAGAATGAAAAATGTAACTTACAGGCAGATAAAAAAAAAACAAATAAATTCACAAAACAGAAAGAAAAAGAGAACAAAATGCTCATGTTTCTAAGTCAAGAAAAGGAACAAATCCAGATCAAACGGACACCGTGTTCTAAATTAAGACAGAGATGAGTGAAAAGGCATTTTTCTCATTTTTCTTGTGTGATAAAATTAATTGAGGGAAAAGTTTGAGAAAGAATGGAGATGAGCTTTAGAAACTGAAAATTCAATAATATATGTCAGATTAGATGAAGTCTAATGTCTAAAACATTGACGTATTAAAAAACCAAACAAGTGAGAAATCTAGTACAAAGTTATTTGCCACTTATAATGGCGTAAGGTGAACAGCTAAGCCCACTCTACTGGAAAGCCAGAAAATGTGTTAGTAAATGCCACACAGTTGAGTATATGTCTGTTTCCACAGCCACACTGTGATAGCAGCAGTTGCTGCTGCTCCCACAGTGTCTGTTTTACTGTCCTCTCCCTGATCCCATGATATGACCAGTCGAAATTCTAATTATGCACTGAAAGAACAGATGCCTTTATGATTCCTCCCCTTCCTAAAACACCCCTCATGCACAACACACACTTCAAAAGTAAACAGCATGAGTATCTGAAGGAACAAATAGTGATCAGAGTACTATTTTTATTGTACTCCCTATCAAAGTACTCCTATTTATTCTCAAGTATTTTGTTTCCACAGGTCCTGTTCCTTCCCTGCATAGATTCTTATTGACTAATTACAAATGCAAGGCAGGACAAGTCTACTGTCTCTGTGTAACAGAGAGAAAGACTCACTGCTTTTACTATGTTATCCAGGGAAATAGTGCTCCCCTCTCTCAACAGCATTTGATTTGTGACTTCAGTGACAAAAAACTGGGAAAGGACCAAATGAAGTAAGGAAAAGGAATGACTTTGCTTTCACTTCTTTCTGCCTTGAGTAGTGGGCCAAGTACCTCAAAGAGAAACCTGTTTGCACAAAGAGGCTATGTAACTTTTTTCCTTTCTCATTGGACGAGGGAGAATAAAAATAATGGGCTGCAGTTAGTTGCCTAATTTGCTATGAGCAAAACTTGACCTTATGCTGATCAAGTTGTAATTCCTGTCTAGAAAAGATAATTTTTAATTAAAAAAAAAAAAAAGGAAAACCCCTTAAAATGAAGAGAATAAAATACCACAGGATCCTCAATCTATTCTGTGCCAGAAGTCCATAAGTTCCCTCAGAGTACTGCTCTTTTTTAGGATTTACCTCCTGATTGTGCAGCATGTAGTGTACAAAATGGAGAAACAGCAGCTCAACTGCACTACAGGGCTTAGCTCTCTTCAATGACCAAAGAAAAGTGATAAAATTCAGAGCAGAAACAATATTGAGTCATAATAAACTAGCTAATCAACACAGTTCTTAAAAATTTGTTTGAGAAAAAGCATAATCTGCAGCTGATTCTGAAACAAAAGAGATGAAATATCTAACAATTATAAGGATGAATATTTCTATTCAATAGTTCTAAGGCTCAATTTGGAAAAAAAAAAAAAAGAAAAAAGTAAAAAGCAAAAGCAGACATTCTACATCCTCCCCAACAGTTTCAAAATCTCTAATACTTTTGTTTAAAAAGAGTCTGAAATTTTAAAAGATAAAGACATTGGATTAAAGACTACCCAAGTTCTCCAGGAAGATTTTACTTTATTTCTTATTAGAAAATAACTATTTATTCATAATTCCCTTTTCCTAGACTTATACTCTCTAATAATTTCAATTTATCTGAAACTTAAATGCTTCATATATTAATTGACTAAATTAGGTAATACTGTAATAAACACGAAACATAACTAATTTTCCTGTATCTGTAAGTAACTAATACAGTTTTGTATGAAGAAAAAAAAAAATCTTTGATTAAAAAAAAAATAATCAGAACAGTTAAATGCTACTACCAATTATCTTGGGGGTGAGAGAGAAAAATGAACTTTTTAACCTAGGAACAAATAGAATACACTATAACAAAATTGCTGAGGTGGGCTTATTCCTAGTCATTTCCTTATTCTTAGTCATTTGCAGTGATTAAATCTCCACGTGGTTACACAAAAGTTAATTCCAATTCCTTGAACTCTTGCAAAAATTTTCAAAAAGCCTTAGATTTATTTATTCTTGGAAAGACAAGGAAGCAGAGCGCTCAAAGATTTAGAGACTGAAAGTGATGAAAACATGACAGATAATCTCCAGTTTTATTGCCAGAGGTTTGTACATTAAAGGGTTCCAGATAGTATGCCTGGCAATTAAATGTATGCCAGTTAAAAAATTAGAACAAGAATAGATTGCTGCTTAAAGTTTGTAAGGATAGGAACAGTTTTCTCTCTGATCTTTGCCTTACTGTTTTGGTAGATTGTTTATTTTTTTAATGATAGAGTTCCAAACAATGCAGAAATTCTCCCTGACATCTCCTGTGCACCTTCTGAGGGGCTTCTTTTCTAGTTTTTTCACTACTCTGTTTTGTTTCAGGTTTCAGAAAACCCAAGCTTCATTTGATTGATGTTAGATGAATTTTACCTGTCTTTCCTATCTGTGTCTGATAACCCCATCTGACCTACCTTAATGGAAACTAACTAGCTCCTTTGCTCAGCCATTTAACATATATTCCTACTCATGCTGCATGGAGATGAAGGCTAGAAGGTTTAAGCAAGGGGATTTTTGTCTTGGGTGATACGCAAGGAAATTTATTTCCAAACAAAGCCCTCAGAGTCCTTTAAATCTGTAAAACTGGAAACAAAATTAAATCAAGCAACAAATCACCACTCTGCAAGTTCTTAGACATCAAAATCTGTCTTAAGATGTAGAAAGAGTGGTATTAATGCATGATGATGATGTTCACTAGACTCACTATCTTGGATCTCTCTAACTTCCACATGGATGGAACTACTCTCTCATGCATACAAGGAAGCAAATAAAAATAGTTAATTGAGCTATTTCCTCTATAGAAGGGGAAGAAAGAAGTATTGCTATTTTTGTCTGTATTAGCTGTGTACCTTTTGATTACTTGCAAAACTTTGGGTGGTGAAATTTATCTAAAAAGAAGAATCCCATTAAAACAAAATTGCTAAAAACATATTGAACTTTAAGAATGGTGGTAGACCCATCTCTTTAACGAAAGCATTCACATACTTAAACGCTCTTTTAAAATCACCTACCAAGATACTATCTCTGTGGCTAGCAACCAGCTTGCACTAATTTTATCAAGCTGAGGAAATATTTAACATTTTATTTGAAGTATGTAAGAGAAAATAAAATCCAAACAAAGGGTAGTTTCTTTTAAAAAAAAGCAGAATTATGCACACAGTGCAGAGAAAATTACAAGGATACTGTCATGTCAGGACTGTTTCCAGAGTTCAAAAATCCACTGGAAATATAATACATGATGTCTGTATATTTAGAGTTTACAAGTGAATCTTACACACATTAAGAATTGCAGTTTAGACTTTGCCTTTACACTGCTGTGGGTCTTTGCCACATAATTAAATAACTAACATTTTGCTATAGCAAGAGATCACTCTAGGTTTTTCTAGATGTTCACATAGGTAAGAGGAACATAAACATAGGACAACAAAATTGCCGTTTGTTAGTTCATTCAAAAGTCAAGTGTGAACTGAAAAATTCATTTTTCAAATTTCAAAATTCAATGCTGTGAACTCATGTATGAAAGTATTTTGGATCCTTCAGGACAGAATCAACATTTTTGTCTTATTTTGTAAAATAAAACCTTAAGTAATTTTTTTTTCCCCATGAAGATGGAGAACAAATTCCAGAAGATTTAAAAAATATCATTTGTTTTTTGTTTTTTTCGTTTTTTTTTTGTGTGTGTTGTTTTTTTTTTTTTTTTAGGAGGAATGTTTTGCATCTTTAGTTGTAAAGACAATACTAGCAAAGGTTATTTTAAAGGGAGGAAAAACTGAATTTGAAGACCACACAGTTCTATTCATTGAAACTACACCTTTTAACTAGTTGTTACGGTTACACTTATAACTACTACATTTATAGCAGGTTTCAGTTTATAACTACACATATACATAATAATATATTTATATTTCATAAAATATAATTCTTTTGTTAAATGCCATTAGATGAAATAAGGATTGCTTCAATTAAAAAAAAATCCTCCTATCTTTAATTGTCAATTCAGTAAAATCCATCAATTCAGGAAGAAATCCAGTTCCTTGTCCTGAGGCATTTATTCCCCATGTCTATTTACCAAAAAAACACACGGCTTGCTCCAAAGCATATTTGAAGTGCAACTTTGAAAGGAAAGCACAGTCTCCACCCCAGTATATCAGACCTTGTGCTAGATTGCTCATGCAGAAACTGGAGAATGAGGGCACAAGTCCCTTCAGGCAGACAGGGCTTGAGGCTGACTCTTGCCACAGAAGTGCCCTTAGCTCCATCCCACCTGATAGAAGGATTACACAGGCACTCTGTCCTTACAGCTTTATTTACCAAAAAAAAAAACCCCAAACAAACAAACAAACAAAAAAAAAAAAAAAAAAAGAGAGAAAAATCTTCTTTTTCTTTCCTCCTCCTCCTCTCCTCCTTGAGCGGAATTCTTTCTCCAAATTTGCAAATTGGTCCAGATTCCAGAGAACAGACCACTTGCCAAACCACAAAGATGTACAAAACCTCCACTCAGGCCTGTTTAAAAGGCCCACCCCATTTGTATTCACCAAGAATAGCACATGTCCTTTCACAGGGGCTGGGATAATATCAGTCTACTCTGGTCTTTCAGCTGGTAATAAATCAACTCCACTGACTCTGAGGCAACTATGCCTATTTACATCAACTAAGAACCTGTTCACAGTACAGAAATGTCAATCTGATTGAGATAGTATCTATTTCCTTAAAATTCCTTCTAGGCACTGACTGTTTCCCCCTTCCCCCTTTACACTACCATGTGAAGTTGTCAGACAACGTTAAACATTGGAGACTAATATTAACAGTGAATGTAGCAATCCTTTAGATCAGCTCTGGTGGGCAAAGTAAATGTCAATCATTCAGAATTAAAAAATAGTGTATAAATAATAACAGATAATAAATACATTTGATTGATCAAGTTTTTCTTAAGTCAATGCAAGTAACGCTAAGACTATTTTGTTAGAATAAACTTAATGTAGAGAGATCTTCAACATCTTCCTCTACAAAAAACCTGCAGCTATTTGATACTAGTGTCAAAATTATATATCATTTTGAATTTTAGGCATCATCATGTATAAATCACACCTTACTACAGCTGAAATGTGATGTCCCTTACAGGTGTTTGGTCTGTATGTGACAGAATTTATATCCATTGTTTACCAAAAAAATCATAGGTTCACAAATCTTCCAATGAGGTCAGTCATTGGAAGTCATACGAGATGGGATAATTACTGTATAGATATTAAACTTAGTTCTTCAAGAGTAAGCTTTCTGTGGTTTGGGGGTTTATTTAGCTTATGGTTTTGGTTTTTTGCACTAAGATTAATGGCTTTTTTCCTTCTGCCTCCCTCTTTGTCAGTAACATTTGAGGTATTTGACTTCAAAAAGAGCTAGGCATAAAATAATCTGATTTTATTTTAGAGGTAGTGGAAGTGTTCAACTAGTCACTGCTTCTAGAAGATACATCAGCATTTTTTTCTTCAAGTATTTGTGATTATTACTTCATTTTGGAAGTCATGTGTGCTACTTCCACCTTTTACAAGCAACTCACAGTATGTCCAACTAAAATGAAACCATTATGCTCTAGGATTAGCTTTCAGAGTTATTCCCTCTGTGCAACTCTCCAATGCAGTAATGTAATGAGTTTACAAGATAACTAGTTTTGCATGCTAAAAGGTTAACCCTGGTGTTCTAAGCTACGGAAAAATCCTCTATGCTTTAGGTTAGAATTTTACCATAGTAGAGACTGCAAGATGGAATAACTAATACCTCTCTTTAACCTGCTGTTATAAGAATATTTTTGAATTTCTGTGCTAATGTATTAGCTCTTTTGTTAAATATAATGAGACTTTTCTATGCTTTGTATTATATTGTGAAAACATTAGCAAATTAAATAAATGTGAATTTGGCTTTCTAGCACTAAGAAGTATTCACTTTGAACTGTAAATTATTTATGATACTCCAAGAGACACTTTGTAAATAACAGGAAAGCCTCAGAAATCAAATGCAGATTGTGGTATTTAGTCTTGTCTTGCCATCATTAACTATTTCATTTCCACAACATGGTTCAATAAATCAAGCGTGTCTTTTAGACATCTCTCCTGAAGGATTACAAATCAGCAGAAATAAATGAAGCTGTCTACAAGTGACAGCTACAAAGGGAAATCCAGGGAAGGAGAGGGAAAAGAAAAAAAAAAAAAAAAAGGTGCTCCTGTGAGCAGATGATAAAGCAGATGCTGTAAAACAACAGGGAGATTGCTCCATTTCTTCTCCAGAATTGATGATTGTTTGATAAACAGCTAGTCATGCTCCTGGAAAACCCTGTCCATCAGTGCATATCAGTACAAATTAACGATGACATGTCCTGATTAAACTTGCTGTGCTGTGAAATGCAATGTATTATCTCTATGGCAGTAAATGAACAAATACTTACAGGAAGCTCAAGAAAAAGCAAAACCACACATCTCAGGTTAGGTCTCAAGTCCTAGTTGCCCATAGTGAAGTAGGTGCTTAATTGGCAAAATAGACTTCTCTTGTGGGTTTTGCAGGCTATAGTTTTTTGTTCTGTTTATTAAAAAAAAGTTGTCTTGATAATGTCTTTTCTGTAAAGTTATAGTAAGTCAAATTTCAAAATATTCATTCAATTTTTATGTAACCCTTCCTCAATTAAACCTTATTAGCTTGCACTCTGCGTATGTCAACAAGAAGTCCCTCTTTGAAATAAACTGAATACTATAAATATAGTAATGAGAGAGATCATAACATTGCCTAACAGAAACTTTGTCCATGGAAGAGCTAAGCAATTTCTCAAAGATTAGAAAATTAACTTTTGAGATAATTCTCTAGAGTTAAAGGCAAACAGAGAGAGAGAGAGAGAGAGAGAAGAGGGAGAGAGAAAGAGGGAAGTTTCTTTTGGCTTTTCTCTTCCCCAACATATAAAACAAAGACTCTTTTGTAAAGGCTAGTTCTTCTTCCTTAAATAAATTTAAAAAACCCAAGTAATGTATTTAATACTTTTTCACTTTACTGAAGCATTTCTGACATAAGTTATAAAACAATTCTCTGTGTAGGTAAACTAACATTGCTTCTTAAGGAACACAGGTCCACTGAACAAAAAGATCTCTTCTGAAACAGGTTAGTTACCTTGAGCATGGGAAGTAGACTTTGAAAATCATAGAAGTGCTGAAAGGAATGACTGCTCAAGGCAGCAAGAACACCATTACCAGTACAGCTAGCAAAATCTAGAAATATTTTTTTTTCACATCTGCAAAACATATTGATGGTGGTAGGCTCAATCCAGATGGCTAGATGCAGTCTGAAGTACTTTTTGGAATTGTTCTTTATCCTCATCTTACTTCACTTAACTAATACTCCAAGTCAGATTCCACTCTCATGTAAAATCTAGAACAATTTAGCTGATTGCTCTGGACTTACATTGCAATGAATGATATTCCAGTCCTAATGTTGTAATTTCTCTGAAGAAAAATAATAAGGCAGTAATAGTGACATTTCTTCTATACTTTAATTCAGATAACAGATGGCAACAACAACAACAAAATAGTTATTTTGGGAATCTTGGGAGTAAAACATTTAACCCTTTTAGAATTTATCTTCCTTTGTATGTATCACCTGGCCAGTAAATGAGCAGAAGGTGAAACATGTCCATTTCCCTACCCAAAAATATATGGTAAAGACATACTGTACAAGAAGTTCTATGAAGTTTTAGTTTTTATGTTAAGGGAGCCTAGGAAGAGAGTTATCTCTGCAGGAAAACAAAGAAGCAAGGACTGCAGCTACATACAGTGATACAAAATACCCTGGAAGTCTTTGTTTTTGAAGGAACAAAATGCCAGAAGCAATCCCCAAACTACTCTTAAATACTTTTCCTAAGTTTTGCATGAAAGCATCTTAGAGAGGGGGGTGGAGCCTAACATGTACATTTGAGATAGCACTTCCTTTGTAAAGCAACTAGGAAAGTGGCAGACACCCCGGGTATTGTGTAGTCAGTTCAGGAGGTTATAGCTGGAGAGTGTTCTCTTCACCTGGCTGCAAAGCCTGTGACATACAAGGAACAGCCTGGCACAGAGTGCCTTCAGCTTGTAGGAAGTCTCTAAAACAGAAAAATGCAATACTGTGCAACTTTTCCCCCCTCCTTTCTTTCGTGTGGATGACAACCTACTTCTCTTTTATTTATTTATTTCTGAAATAAAGGTTTTAATTAAAGCTACCTTCTATACAATGCACTGCACTCCAGCTCTGTTGCAAATAACAAATTAATTTCCCCTGACTCCCAGTAATCTTACTTTCTCTTTTTATCCCTGAACACATCTTGCCTGGGCGAACACCAATGGGAAATAATAGGTGGGAGCAACAAAACTGAGGTAGCTTACTGAAAATTATGACAAACTCTAAATTTTGTTATTTCTCTATTTTTAATATACTTTCTTATTCTTGCAGACTTTCCCCACTAAAGTCACAGAAGGTAAAACAGCAGATAAAGCATATATATAAATAAATAAAAATATTTGCTTTGTTCCAGAAATCATCACTACTGTGCCACCTCTGTAAGCTATAGGGAGAAACTCTGAAGCAAGAAGTCTTTCTTTATGACCTCAGGTAGTCATATTTGGCTTTCAAGCTGCAATCTTGCATACCTTGCAATCCTGATATATCACAGTTAGGGTCCTTGTGTATTTACCTGGAAAAAAACAACCAAACCAACAAAAAAAACCCCAAAAAACAGTGTCAAAATCAAGCTGGTAAGATCTTTTGTCTCTTTCTTTCTGGTTCTAGATTGGGGCCACTGGCAAAAAAACACATGTCAAAAATTTTTGCAAGGCCAGATTTCCTGTGATATATAATTGAGAGAAGGGAATGACTTGATCTTGCAGCTCTATATAAAGCTTCCAAACTTTCTGGGTTTGAGATTGCAGGTTTTTTTGCCTTCTCCTTCCTTTTTATTTTGGATTTTTTTTTTTTTTTGGAGGGTGGAGTGAGGAGGAGCATTAAGTGAAATCCTACTGTATGTCACAGTTGTTGTCTTGGCCAACAGTAGAAGGAATGAATGAACATGTTTCAGAACAGGAAGCTGAAACTGTGACAAAATAAATATTTTAGCTGGGTTCATGTTCCCTGTAGATCATATGCAGATGGGCCATGCAATGTAAAAATCAGCAAGCTATAAACACACCTGCAGACATAAAATGACATGGATGTATTTCTCTTGTAACATTTAAATGATGTAGCTGTGGACCAGAACCCTGATTGTGCTAGATGCTCTAACACCATAGAACATTTAACTCCCATCCCCTGACTTCTAAAAGAAAACATTTAATGTAAAACATTTAAGTACAGATACATAGGAACATGCAAGAAAACAGGTTCTTATTTCTGAATTGAAAAATTTCTTAATTGCTGAAATATGTTGGGTTTTCTTTGGTAGCTAGTTGAAAGAATGATTTGAAGGAAGGTAACAGAGTGGCTTTGTAGATATTTCCAGGAGAATCTTAACTGTGAATACACAAGCACTATGTGCTAAAACCCTCAAATATTTGTTTTAAAATCTAAAATTACTTATTACAGAAAGTTGCCATGGCTTGATTAGACACATATCATATAAATAGGCACTTCCCTTTGTATGAAAGGGATTATATGGAATGAGAACTTTAAACATAGAATAATTTTAGGTACGGACATAAAAATACTTTTAGTTAAGGTAGGCCTAAGCCACTAAAGGCCTCAAAAGTGAGGACAAATAGCCTGTGTCTAATGTAACCAGAAGGGAAAGGGAGAAAGGGCAGAAGGAAGGAAGGTGGGGGAAATGTCTGAGAATGGTTCCTGAAAGAAGATAAGATTGGGAACTGACAGGTGAACTCTGAATGGATCCGAATGGGAAAGAAAATTTAAGTCACCTGTGACTGAGATAAAAATAACAAGTACTTAAATTAGAAGTGTATGAACAAAGCAAAGGAAGCAAACTAGCAGATGGAAAACAAAGTGATGAAAAAGCAGACAAAAATTTTTCAAAGATTGAGAATTCAGACAATCAGTTTTTATTTTATCACTAAAGGTGAAGATACCACTGTGATGAGCCAAAAGTCAGAGAAACAAGGAGTCCAGCCTCATGATATGCATGGGAATAGCTAAATGAAACAGCAATAATGGCAGGCAAATAAATACAGCCAAGAACCTTATACCTTTGTTGCATTCAGTACATATATATGATAATTAAAATGGTTATTTTAATTATTCTCAGTTCTCCTTACCACTGGATTAGAGCACTAAAATAAACAATCAATCAAAAAATCATAATACTCCATGAAGTATTTTTTTAAGGAATAAGAGAAATAGTTTTAAGGATTTTTATTTTTTTTTTTTTTTTGGTCTCGTGGCAAGTAACCACTGCTTTTTCTCAGATTACTGAAAAAATCTGAAGAAAATAAAAATAACACCAAATATGTTTTACACTAACTATTGATTATTAATCTAAGTGCACTGAAATGAATGAGATATGACATTGGCTTTATACCTTAGGACAGTACAAACTTGAAGGTGCACACTGGCTGCCAGAAATAATACAACAGCAGTCAGAGTAAATAGTAAGTGATACTGAAAACAAAAAGCTGTATGTAATTGGAAGAGATTAAATATGTGCATGCTGGACACAGTTTGCATACCTCTGACGTTTGATGTGCTAATTAAGATTTGCACACGTGCTTTAAAAAAAAAAATGCTGTAAATGTTTTTTATACAGCACCTAGCACTGGATATTTAAGCTCTGGCAAAGATCTGATTCACTACTGCGTCACTGCTGTTTGAAGCATAAAGGACAAAAATCCAACAGCAGCAGCTACTCTAGGCAGAAATAATTAGGAGTGGGTGTGTTGTACTGTACATAGATGTGGTTTTGCAGCACTGTGTTGGGGCCTCTTAAGGCAACAGTACAGAATTTGATACCAAGTCAATATTCTATTGAATATGGGAGCCTTAAAAGCTAGGTTCAAAGCAACTATTTATTCGTACTCATTTGGTGTTACTTTATCCCAGCAGGGTGGTTCACAGCACTAGGGGGTAGATCTTTAAGGCTCTGAATAGTAAGATGACAGAGACATTTACACAGAGGATTCACTAAATCTGCATGTGAATTGGAAAATGCAAAATAAAACACTATGTGTGAACTCCAACTACTTGAAGCTTCAGCTTTCTTACGCCTTTGAGATTCATAGGGTGGAGTTTAAGAGCAAGTCCTTAAATAATTATGATTCACTTAGGAGTTATAGCAGTTACAGTGTTTGCTGGAAAGTCCTTTTGATTCCTTCCTCAATCTGAGACATTTCAAATTTGCATTTCTCAGCATAGCACCTAACCACCAACCAATAGAACCACATAGGTGAAAACATATATTGAATACAACATGTTGAAGCCAAGGCTTTTAGAAAAAGAAATAAAATATGATTAAGAATACAGAAGAAGGACTTTCTTTCTTGGACTTTGCAGATGTTTTACTTGAGGCAGAAAAGATGTTCTGAGCCCTACCACAAGACAGCAGGCATAAAACCCTGCGCCTCTGTGAATACAATGGCAAACCAATGATTTCCATGGAGCTGAGATTTCACTTTCACATGTCTATTTCACTTGAACATTGTCTCAAACAAGGCTATATTTCAATCATAATCTCCAAAACTGATTTAGTATCACATTCTATATTAGAACTTTAAATGTTCTCAAGGAATCCACACTGGTTTAGCAGAAGTAGTCTAACACATATTATCTATATTGTATGCTGCCATCTCCTATTACAAGTAATTCTTCAGTGTTGATTATTCTTGCCCCAAAAATAAAATATTCACAGCATTTCAGAGCTATGGAGAAAAAAAAAAAAAAAAAAAGTAAAAGTGTTTTAACACCTTAAAGGAACCAAGTAACTAAACAGCGACTACATCCATTTCTGTACCTTGCAAGTAGGCTGCTTCTAATCAAGGAAAATGTACAGAACATTTACAAAGTGTACATTCTTTATGTAAGGGGAATCAGATCTGCCAAAATATTCTCAGTCCTCCCTTACACAGTTGTGGCTGAATATTCTGATGAGGTTCATATCAGAGCAACTCTACAAATTCATTTATAAACAAGCTAGAATGAAAGAAAAGTGAGGTTCAATTTGGCCAGAATTCCCCTCTTCTGCAAAATTTTACTGAAAAGAGATGGAAATGACATTGTGATTTTTCTGCACATCCTATTGCCATCTTATAATGTTGGACCAGAAAGCATCTTGGATTTCTTAAAATATTATTGTACTTATTTTCAAATAGTATCAAAAGCCTTACTGAAGTCAAGGAATACCACATCCACTGCCCTCCCCTCATCCACACATCTACTTAGATCATCATAAAAGGCTATCAGATTAGTCAAGAATGACTTCCCCTATGGAATCCATGTTGACTACTTATGATAAGCCTCCTTTCCTTCACATGGTTAGAGATGGTGATAACAAGCTGTTCTATCATCTTTCCAGGGATGGAGGTGAGGCTGACTGGCCTGTAGTTACCCAGCTCCTCCTTTTTGCCCTTTTTGAAGACTGGGACAACATTGGTCTTCCTCCAGTCCTCAGGCACCTCTCCTGTTCTCCAGGACCTTTCAAAAATTATGGAGAGTGGCCTGGCAATGACCTCTGCCATCTCCCTCAGCACATGTGGGTATATCCCATCAAGGGCCCATAAACTTGTGGATGTCCAGTTTGCTCAACCCAAGCCTCTTCAACTGAGGAAAAAACTTCCTCCCTCCAGTATTCCTCTGTGAGGAATTCACTCCTGAGGCTTTCTACTTCAGCTTGAAGCCTCAATACCTGCTCACACCACACATAGACTTGGGTGTTACCCTCTGAGTCCAGCAACAGGCTGTGGCATTCCCTGCAGCCTGGCATCTGCACCCCCACATCCTTTTATGCAATATCTGTCTGAATTCCCACATCAACTTTGATTGCAGACAGAACCACAGCCTTCTTGTGCCAAATGGACACCATACTGATGGATAACAGACAGCAGCAAGTTCAACTGGATGGTTTTTGGGTTTGGTTTTTTTTTTCCTCCCCCCCTCTCTCCTCATGCACCAACAAGGCGGGCTAGGGAGTGGCTCTGCTTTCTCGCTGCCCATGAACTGAGTGGCACTTCTGGCTTAACCACATTTAAATCTCCACAGTTAGCAACGGGAACACCCCCAGCCACCTGACCCTCTCAGCTGCTCCCATGAGAGAAGCCGAGATTTTCTAGCCAATTCCCAGCTCCCACAGGCTTGCCTGAGCTGGGGGAAGCCCCTGCTGATTAAAAAGAAAAAGAAATAAAGAGATGCTCTAATAGCAGGGTTTGTTGCTTCTGTGCTCAGCTTTCTTGCTGCATGTGAACTGACATATTTACCTACTTATACTCTTATGTTTTTACACAGACATCACTCTAGAAATGAGTAAAGGACATTTAACCCTTTTCTGAACTTCTACCAGATTCTTTCAACTTCTTTCTGTGTGAATCTGACCCCAGGAATTCTGGTCTGCTGTCAGTTGTCAACACAGCTCTTCTGGTGTATTTGAATACTATGACTAGCTCCCATGGCAGTACATATTTCTACACAACAGACCAACAGGGAACAATTAGCATCTGCCATAAAATATTTTTTTTGTCCAAGATTCAGCAGGCAAGCCAAGGAAAAAAACGAAATCATTTCACAGACTAATATCTCAACTCTTTGGCAGAGAAAGCTATCATATCTGATAAAGTGACAGGATTCCCATTAGAAGAAAACCTTATCTTGCACTGAAGGAACATAACATTTTCTTAAAGCCCCATTTACCTCATGTTAAGTCCACTCACCTCTTATCCTAAGACCTAAGGAGAATACTGATTGTTGTCACACCAAGGATTTTAAATGTGATATCAAATGGGTTAGGCATTCTGACATTACTTAGTGATAAAGGTACAGTGACCAAAAGAGGAAAAGCATACATGTTTTGGGTAACTGTCAGGTGAGAAGTGTTCACAGATTAGCTATCATATAGCATTAACTGATAATTTACACAGTCGACTGACAGACACATCAAGGACCCCAGGATTTTGTGAATTACAGTGATGAAGGAAGGCCTTATCATTTACAATGATCACTCAATCACACTAAATTACAGTGTACTCAGTACCTTAAAAGAAGGTATTGTATCTGCTTGGTCAATAATTTATTATACAATACCTGAATAATCTGCTATTCATTTCTTTTGGAATAATTAGGACATCTTACTAATGGATTTCTTTCTTTAACTTTCTGCTTAATGTATTTTAGTGAAAAACAGATTCCACTGCTGGTTTTTGAGAGAATTATCAAAATATTTGGTAAACTTTTAGTTTATCTGACATTTTTAATCACTACTCTGTTATTTCTGTTTTTCTTTATTGAAAAGATAGATCTGTACCATAAAGTTAATCTGAAACAGGAGGAACTATGAATCAAAAATCAACTGTGCTACTATTGGAATAATAAAAATACAGAGACATTATATAAACCTAGAATTTGATGTGCAGGCTTCTAGTCTGGTGACAATTATATCAGTGCAAAGACTGAAAGTTTCATTTCAGAATCTTGAACAAATACTAATAATCTTAAAAGAATATCACCTAAAGGAAATAAGAATTATGCTCATACAGAAATAAAAACATCATTTCACTCACTTTTTCCTTTTTAAAGTGGAGACACCTGTATTACAATACTAGCTAATAATTTCATTAATGAAACAGAATTAATGAATGAAACAAATTAAAACCTTATATTCCTTTTGACATTCAAGGACAGACTATTTTGACATTTAAAAATGTAGATCTGATTTAGCTCTGAAATGGGAATATAGAAAAAAAAAAAAAAATTGATCAGGAAACTTAAGTTCCTCCCCACAGTTTTGTATGTTTTGGCAGAACAGAGGCCAAGGAATTATTGATTAGCACAAGTGAGAAAGGATAAAATTTCTTAATGCAAGGCTTGAGATTGTACAATAGACAGATGGACCAAATCTTTCAAAACAACTTATTGTAAAATAATTATATTGAACCATTAAGACAAAGACTAAGCTAGTTTAATAAGTAAATAAATAGATGTTCAGAATATAGCCACAGTAAACAGTGATTGGTTGTGAGGTGAACATTCCTTAATCTACATGTATTGTAACAAGGTCATACTATTTAGGAGAAAACCCATACATGCTCAGATCCTCCCAAACTACCTAAAGTTAACAAATTATTGGTTTTTTCCTACAGTAACAGTACAGAATTTGAGCATATGGAAGTAAATTTCAGATCAAATGGAATAGATTTTCATGCATTTACTTTCTTAATTACTTATATGTACACCATAAACATATAAAAAGTGTCTGAATCACAGTTCTAGTCTTTACAATTCTGGCATAAAAACAGAGATTCAGAACTCACTCATATTTACTAAAAAAAACCCAAACACACAAACAAAAAAAACCCCAAAAAAACCCCAAAAAAACAAACTAAAAATTCATCAAAACTAAGGCATCAGTCATCATCAACCCCAGACTCAAATTAACCTAAAATTCAAAATCTTTGCTTCTGGGACCAAGCAAATAATTTTCTCCATTTATTTGACATGGGCACCTCACTATGAAACTGCTGCTTTACCACCAACACAGCTACCACCTTTCTATAAATAATAAAGCCTGATAATTGTCACTTACTCTTTGTATGAGTCATATTGAAAGAGAGCCTGAAGGTGCTTCACAGGTAGCCTCTTTGAGTCATGAATCAGAAAGGAAAAAAAAATCAGCCTCTGAAATATCACCATGCCCACATTCTAGATGCCTAGAATGTAGACTGTGTTGTCTATTTATAGTTTCAAGCTGCTGGGCAGTTTCACATAATGGAAGTCAACAATTTCAGAGAATTTTATCTGTCTTTGCCAAATTTATAGACTTGAAAGAACCAGAAAATTGAAAAGTTCCATCTGTATCCATTTCATAGACAAAAATAAAATTGGAAAAACAAAGGTCAAACCTCCTTATTTCAAAATAAACTGAAAATCCATGGTCTGAGCATAAATGGCATCTAAGAGCCAGGAGGCTCCCCAGGGCATAAGACCAGGTTGGGCAACCATCAGGAAATCCTGGATGACCCGAAGAGATTGTACCATCAGCCACTGCTACACAGCACACCCTTGAAGCCTGACATTTTAACCTATTACTTCATATCTCATTAACAGATTTAGATTATTTTCAAGCAAGGGCTACAGTGAGGATTTTACTCAGTTCAGCAAGACCAAAAAAAGTTTCTTACCTTATAAACAGATGAAAGAAAACAGAATTCTTCAGACCTGATGGAACTAGAAGCAAGCAACAATTATCTGATGAGGCTGACACACTCTTCACCACTCTTGCATAAAATACTGAGCAGGGCTTCTCAGACCCACCTCAGACTTCTAAATTTATTTATTTATTGTGCTAACTGCTTAATAGTTTGGCAAACTGGTATTTAACAACCATCCTTCATTTCTTGATTGTTTACAAGTGTTTCTCCCTCCATGTGAAGGGCTCAGCTGTTTCTCTTCTTGGGCCCAACTCTTCTCAAACAATCTTTCTCCCCATGAAGGAAAAAAATAAAACCCACCTCCTTCAACCCTAAATAGGAGGAGTCTCTAGATCAATCTACTTAATTAATTTCCTTGGCTCCTGCCTGCTCATTAGGTCTGAGTGCCTTCATCTGGCCAGGTCCCACATCATCATTTCACTCTCTTCATATATCACTTTGAGAAGTAGATTTGTCATTCCTTTACAGTTCTCCGATATCTTGCTTCCTTGTCTAAGAAATCCTTTTTTATATTTTTAAATTTTAAAGTATAATTA
>JAOEGS010014687.1:0-11461 GCA_025447755.1 Corythornis vintsioides | reverse complement strand
TAAATTTTTATTTATTTTTATTTTAAAATTTCGGTTTTATATCCATTCTCTCTAGTCATTCTTCCAGAGAGAAAAGGGACAATATTTCTCTGAAGCGACTCTTTCCCAGAAAGTCTCAGTCTTATGATCCACCTCATAATTTAGAAATCCCAGAGATTAAAAATTTACAAATCCAGTGTCAGATGTAAGTTCTACATTTTTAGAATTTCCATTTATATTTGCAAATGTCATTAATGAGGCCTTAAAGAATGCTTTGTTGTAAACAGTAGGTTTACAGTAACTACTCCAGTCACTGTAAGAACAGTGCATCTATTTCAGCAGTATGAAGATACATGCATGTATTCTTTGTTTTACTTTATACACTAATGTATAATTTCATTATGTTAGTTCTCTGTGTACTGAAGTTCTTTCATTAAATCAAGCATTTTCCTTTCATATTATATTTTATGCACTCCAAGATTTTGTCTTAATCATTAATACTTCCGGGCACAGTTTTAAATTACTAGAGGGAAAACTAAAAAAAAAACCCACATCCAAACAAGATTAATAGAAAGACAGATTGTCACTGTAATGATAAATATGGTAAAGTGGCTGCTCCATTATATTTTGCTACAGTGAGAATTTGATACATACTGACCAACAGATCTGATTTAACTTCTGTATGTCTATCTATTCCTCTTTATCTGAAAAAGTGTGTTGTGAACAATTTGCTATCACAGACTGGCAGATTTAAAACTGCATACATTATTAAATAATAGCTTATGTATAATTTTATTTGCTTTCAGAATTACAATGTTCATGAGATAATCATAGAGAGCACATTATATATTACCATTAAACACATTTCTGACACAAGAAGTTGACAGCATTGGTAGAAAATCCTGTCATGTTATGTGAAATTATTTATCACTGGTAACCATAATTTCATAAAACCAATGTACACTGTATGTAATATTATGTCAGCAATTTCCTTCTTTTTGCAGTTATCTTTTGCTCTATATACAATGTATGTTTGCAGTTAACAAAGTTTGCATCACGTTTCTCTGTGTGTGTACAATGCACAGGAAAAATATTAGTTTATTTCTACAGTAACTGTAATTGTCAACACCATTGTACCCAAGAATGGACAATTCCAACATCTTAATTTTAGTAAATAATTGCCCTCATCTTTTTCTACCTAATGCTGAACATAGCCATTAATTGGTATTTACCTCCTAATGTTTACAGAACACAGACTGTATATTTCAAAGACATCATCCTTGCCAACCATATACTGACTTTTATTTCAATGTCTATTATATAAATTAGGACTCTGGTGAATTCATATACTGAGGAACAAATGATCATAACTTCATTAAAATACATGCACAGTATCGTGCACTACAGAATGATGAAGTACTATTTTTTAAATGGATGAATGAATCGATAGAAAAATAGATTTAATAAATCATTAAGAATTTAAAGTCTAGATAAAAATGGGAACCATGCATTTCAAGCATTTTTTTTTATTATCTGTTTTTTGATGAAATCTCTGAGAACTTAAGACATGCAGAGCTGAGAAGCAGCTCATTAGGAAGAAAGAGCAATGTTAAGACTGCACAAAAAAGTTTTGATTTAGACTGTTTATATGCAAGACTAAAAATAGTTGCCATTCCTGGACTTCCCTTCAACATTAGACAGTGCTGTGCAAACCTCAGATTTATCCCTGTATTATGATTTCTAAGCTGTTAGGAAGTCTCTCAGAGGGCTAAGGAAGTGAAAACCTGAGCAACTGCCTTCCCAAAATTTATGACAAGAAAAATTTTGATTCCAGACAGCAGAGTACAAAAGGGGAATAGATAAGAGTTTATCTTGTCCTTAAGACAGTACTTTAGGGGATGAGTAAATTATGATGAGATAGTATAAAGACAAAAAAAATTAAATACAAGTTTAATTTTCAAATATTTAGAGTGCATGCCTGTTTCTCAATATTTTGAGTATGTGTCTGTGTCTATCTACTTATTAAATAAATGAAAAGTGATCATTTACTTGTAATAAAAATATTTTTTTCCTACCCCAACATTTGTCTGGACATTGCCAATGTAATCAAAAGAACTGTAAATTTTCAGAAGTGAGTCTACTTCAGTGAGCTTGATTAATTATGCATTAACTCATTTCTCTGAACCATCCTTCACAAAATCTTTGGTAGGAAACGCACTTTATTAGGCATGAGCTTTGGTTATTTGTGTACATACACACTATGCTATTGGTCAATATGCAGAATGAATTAAAGTTTGCCATGTTACAGAGATGTACTGTTCATGAAAATAATTGCTAGTGTTTCAACAAACAACACTGATGGGTAAATTTGCAAGTACTATTATCTTCACTCTTAGCTTGATCTCCTTAGTTTTATAGTTTTTGATCAAAGTTTCATTGATTTCCAATCTTACAAAAACTTGCACAAGAGTAAGCATGATCATTTGAATACTGCACACATTGTTAGAGGTTTTCAGCAGGTACTGTTACTCATATATCAGTTATCAGAACAAGATATAAGATTTTAATGCTTAGCTGAATAAAAATACCCAGGGTAGAAAGAAATTATAATCTAAAAGTACAGGTTAATGAGACCCGTAATGAACTTTACTCTGCAACAGGTCTAATTGGTTATGGATGTGAAGATGTTTCATTCAAGAGATACTATTGAACCTATGGCTTATGATCACTGCAGCAGAAAAACTGAAATGGAATTTAAAATCAAATTATCTATGGCATTGTTTTTCCCACATTCCAAGGCAGAATCAGCCCATAGTAAATGGTAATGCATGCAACAAAAAAAAAACGCTGTATCACTTCATGTAAACATCTGCTTTCATCATGCAAAATGCCTACAAAACTGTGACAATATTTTTTTCTAGTAGCATAGTTTTACATTAGCTCAGTTACAGAAACTGTTAAACCAAAATACATAATTTTGCAAGTAGAAGATATTCTAAAATTATTGAAAGATTTCCAGCATAAATATTCCAAAGCCTGACAAAGCTAATTGGTTTTCTAAAAACTAAACTACATAGGCTTATTCCTTGCTATGGTTCCTTGTTCTTTTGATGATAGAAGAGAAAAGACCATTTTTTGGAGGAGGTCCCATCAACATGGGGGCTTGGTTCTTGTGAGTAATCTTTATCTGAGGGAAGGAAAAAAAGAAAAACAAAAGTTATCTCTTGAGCTAGTTCAATTCCAAGTATCTGAGATGCCTGAATTATCTTTATATGCAACTTCCAAACCTTCTTTGTTGAATCAAAGATGACCAGAAAATACCTGTATTTTTTATGAATGTTACACATGCAGTGAAACAATTTATGTTTGATCATTGTTTCCACAAATACTTTAGATTATACACAAAAGCAATATTAAAAGTCATATACAATAAAATACATGCCAATATGTAATGTTGCTTGTTGAGTGTGGGGTGTTTTTTACTGTTGAATATTTTACATATCTACAAAATGAGTAAGATTTTAGAAGTTAAACAGGGTATATGTGCTGACAGACCAAGCTGTTGTCTATTATTAAGAAATAAGCCAGGTCTTTGTGTGCTTTATTTATACATCCAATCAAACCATGCTTCTCCTTTAACACAGGACACTACTTAATTTAAAAATAACCATTATGAATGAAAGTCAATAGTTAATACACAAAAAAGGTAAAAAAAAGATGAACTAATATTCTAATTTATTGTTAATAGAATAGACTCAAATATTGAAAAGACTATTTAAAACACTTTATAAGACTGCTCTGAAGCCGACCTTTTTGATTTTTTTATATAAAACTACGAATCACCTTAAATGAGACAACCTTAAAGTAGATTATGTCTGCAATTTTCTCTAATTCAAGTCTAAATTAGAGAAGACATTTTATGAATGTATGCTATGCTCAAAGCTAATTGAAAGCAATTATCAAAGTGGCATTTTGTCTGTGACTTTAAGATACATTGTAAGATAATAAATGATTCTCATTATGTAATAAAAAGGTCACATCTTGCCTTTGGGCTAGTGATGCTAGGAGTTTTTCAAAAGAATCCAAGACATTTTCTTTAGCGAACTACGACTAATACAAGAACCATCACTTATTAAATATCAGTTGTCACTTGCATAGTACCCACATCAGAGAAGGGTATTTCTTTCAAAAAGAAACACCACCTCATTAAAAACTGGAAAAATATATCTCTTGAAGTGCATACCTGACATTTTCAAGTTAAAATGAATATCCTTCACTTGTCATTCACTAATAGTAATGAAACGAAAAATGTATGTCACATGCAAAGGCTCATTAAAATAGAGATCAGCACATTTCTTGGGGTGGAAATTTACTTTCCAATATAAGGACACAGAAACATAAAAATCTCAACAGAATGAGTGGGTTGCTGCAACTCTACTAGGGTCTTTACTCTCCAAATGCTCACCTCCATGCCACCTTAGTTCATTAGTCTCAAATTTCATACATGACCACTTTTTCTCAACATTGTTTTTTAGTATCAAAATTAGCAATATTTTTTTGGCAATCTATTTTAATTTCACGTGGATAATAACTCCTGTTTTCAAAGACTGGCAACAACATATTTTCTTACAAATTCGGCTTCAGGCACCACTTTGGAATCTGTAGTTGGCATAAATGGGTCTTATTCCATTTATGTCAATTTATACCAGATGATGATCTGGTCCTGGAAAATTTACTCTGATTTTTTAAACTTTTACATGCTTCAGAAGGCATATTTTGGGGCTCAGGCACAGCGATGACACCACCCTGATCCCAAGGATCAATACATGAAGTAATCTGCACTTGCTGTGAATGATTTTTTCAGGGTTCAGCTTATGGGAAGATTTGGCCATGATGTGGCAGTAGTAATGGCCTCAGTTTCCTTTTAGAAGTAAATAATAATAATTCCATCTTGAAACGAATAACAGAGCAAAGCTCACAAGATGGCTTTAGCATGAAGGTGAGGTAATCCTGAGACCCCATGCAGATTGCATGTTGGATTTGGTCTGTTCAATGCTGCTGAGGCTGAATGTCATTACATATTGAGAAAATGTTTATCATTTGTAATGTTCTTTTTTGGCTTGAGCCATCTGTTTCAGAGACCATGACCTCTTCAGTGTGTTGTATCCTATCAGCTGAGATCAGCTAAGATGCCTGAATGTGATTAACCACTCATGGACACAGGGATGGAGTTCTATATGCTTTTTTTTCTAGGACATATTTTCAACTGTTATAAACTGGCACAATTCCAGTAGTATAAAATATATTTTAATTTCTTGGAAAAAAAAAAAAAAGTAAACTTAAAGTATATTTTTTAACTTATGCATTATAGCATATGTTAACATTGCACTAGTTAACAGTGATAATCGATTCCTTATTTTCCTACTTAGAAAAAAAAAAGGAAGATTAAAAAAATCTTATCTTGGGGTGATAAAAAAAGATCAGTATGTTGGTAATACATGCTGAACTGTTGCACTGCCTTGCCTGAAATAGGCTAATTTTGCCTTTCTCAAGACTTTCAGGCACTCATTTCTGTCCTGGACTCTCTCTTCTGTTTCTGTTTTCTTACTGGCAGCCCGGCCAAAGTTGGTGCTGTGAGTCTGGGTGATAAGTGCCAGGACAGACTTTGAGATGAGAAGCAGCACTAAGAGTCTCAGAAGGAGAAACAGTGTTGTAGGTTAATGTAGGATTGAACACTGAAAACACTTCATGGGAGATTGAAATGGATAAAACCAAATAATAGAGATTTTAATTATAAATTACCAAGATTTAGTTTAGTAAATAATAAAAATCACTACTTCTTCATGTGAATGTACAGTGTCTAAAGACTGACTTCTGCCAGTCAATTTCTCCTCCATTCAGCAAGCAACCTCATGTCTTTTTTTAGTAGTTTAAATATAAAAAAGAACTTTTTTTTTTTTTTTTTTTAATTTAGGATTTACACACACACATATGCATACATGTTCATGGATGCAAGAGCAAGATTGATTAGACAAAAATCCCAAAAGCTGAAACCATAACCAAACATATTTTGTGAAACTGATGATTCCCTGTCACATTGCTCATAGAAATTGTCAGAAATACCAAAGTGTAATCTGAGCACTGAGTTTATGGTCACTTCTCTTCCATGCTACCAGTAGAGTCTGGATGTTGGTAGTTTTGAGGGTACAACAGTTTTCCCTATAGTCTAGTTGAGCATATGCTGTTCCCCTTACAGGAAATGGAGCAAAGCAAAACCTCTGTATCACAGGAATACCAAATAATTTTATCTTCCCATAAGTGATGAAGATTTTTACTGGGTATCATGCTAAGAATAATACCTATAGAATGTAGGCAGTGCCAAACAAAATTAACCTGTGACTTGCATTATATGGTAATTTGGTTAAAATCTCTTCAGATCTAGACCAGTTGTTTTATATAGAGAATTATGCAACATATCTTTAAAGTAAATTTCTTAACAATATTATTGTACAAAGTGCAATCAAATCTAATCAGTTTGGCATTAATTAAGCTCTAATAATATACTCTAGTCTGTCTTCTAAGTAGTGTGATCTGTTTCCCCTTCACACAGGTAGATTGGAAAACATTATGGTGTCATCATAATTTTTAAACATACTGAGAAAATGACAGAGCTGCAAAATTAAAATAAATGATTAATTTTTTTTTTTCTTCATGTCTTGTATTAATAGGTATCACTGAGGTTTTAAATTAATAGAGCTGTCAAGCTCAGGGTTGTTACAGATCCAGTGCTGAACTAAAATGGAAATTATGTATTCCACAGACACCTAAAGATGACACTTTGGAATATTTTAAATTTTAATTAGTAGGTGCAATTGTTTTTCCCCTCTCCTTCCTAAAACCACTGCAAATTAATTGGCAATTAGTCACAACTAATTCTTTTCTTAACAATCTGAACTGGAAAGAGAGGTGCATTACATGTTGGAGTATTTGTCTGGGGTGCAGAAAGCACACATGCAGTAAATTGCTTTGTCAATTACAAAAACCACTGTTGTGAAATTAAGAAAAAATATGCATAGGGAAATGAAACTAATTAATGTGCAGTGTACCTGTGAGCACAAAAAGTAATGCCCAGCTGCAAAATGAAGTGTTAGAAATTCAATAAATCACCCCGGACTTGAAACAGAAATGTATGCATGTTGTTGCTGAAAAGGGGAAAAAAAATGCAGTATTTTAGTATAACACTGAAAACTTTTTCTTGTGATTGACTTTTTTTTTTTCATTCATACCTCAGTATGTAATGATTATCTAATATTCTACTAAAATCAGCCACTGTATCTAGGACCTGGTTCCTCTTTTGTCTAAAGCAGCAGGCACAAAACTTTAAATTCTCCCATTACAAACAACTGATAAGAAAATCATTCAGTGACATGGGCAGAAGATACTTTCTAGGTAGAATCTAGAATACAGTTGCAGCTTCTTCATGGGATACGTGGGGTGTTGGAGCCAGTGAATATGCATAAAAGCAAATCTGTGATTCAGTTTTCTCATCCAGCTCTAGCACATCATGATTTTTAATAAAGCTCTTTTTTTTTTTTTTTTCCAGTCCTTTTTTTCTCTACAATTAGCAAAAAGGTAGGACTTCAGTAGGACCTCTGTGTTCATTTTTGTCATTGACTTGCTCTCTAGGGACTAAAGGAAAAACTAGGTAGAAAACATTCAAAACTTATTTTTAAGGTGTATTCAAATGATACCACTTTCAAGTATTATGTCTGAGTTTCATTATTAAATTGGTTACTAGATGTTTTTCTATCAGTAAATAATAGTAAAAATACTGTATGTTTCAGATGTCTATGAAGCTATATTTCTGGCAAGCCATTAGGTGGACTATAACTATTTAGACAATATTCTTGCATCTTCTACAGACATTTCTGTCTTCTACTTTTAATCCAGTGTTGCTAGCAGCTTGACACGTTCAGATGTGATGCTAAGCGAGTTAGGAATAGATGAAAGAACTGAAATTGCAATTATTTCTAATTAAGATGGAATATTCTTATGGATTCTTTCAAAATAATGCTAATAATTTATATAGCTAAATTGAAAGATTACTTTTCTTAAAAAAAAAAAATAAATAAAATCCCAATGGCTAAAGCTAAGAGTTTATTGAATTAACTTGAGAGTCTTTGAAGTTTCATTACTATTAATGACCCGTTTGGAGATCAGGTGAAACCATAGATATCTTTCATGTTGCTATATTTGTCTGGGAGAGCTCTGATAGAATTTCCTCTTCAGATAATCAGATGAGATGTTTACCATAACATTACCATCCTTCCTTCTCCCAAAGAATCCTCTACAAAAAAAACCCAGTGGAAACAATACAATTTGATGCTCAGATTCTGCATCTTATATTATACCAGAGCAGAGTGACTTTGTCAGCCACTGCAGTCTGTGTGTGTTCAACATACTGAATAATTCTGGGTGACAGATTTTTAAGTATGCACAGAAGCTATAGGAATGCATTCCTGCTCTCATCTAGGGATACGAGGTGCATGAGCAATAGAAGATCATAAAAGATGTTAAAAGAAGCACTCCACAATTTCTTTAGTACTTAAACTGGCCACATGAATGAAAAGTCACAGATCACAGCTTCTGAGGAATCACTGAGGAATTCTGAGCTTCTGAGGAATCTCTTGCATTCCACAATATTTCTCAGAGCACACACTGTCATTTTGGGGGAATGCAGTGTCTATATGCATAAGAAGAGGCATCTGTCAGCAATGTGTAGTATTTGTATAAAACTTTTTTCCAGTCAGAAAGAAGTAGCAAAGATTATTCATTCAATAGGAAATAAATTTCCATGCCTGCATGTGCAGCCTATATCCCATACCTAACTGGGGTTTAATGTTGAACTTTTTTCCTTAACATGCATAATGAAACAGCTGAAGAATTTTGATAGGGTGAACCCAATTTCTTGAAAAATCATTTGCAAATACTATCATTTGTATCAAAATCTGAAGAAGAAACAGAAAAGGACTTCTGAGCTTGACCACTTGCAACTTGGGCCAGTGTAGATTCAATACCTGCTGATTGTATGGATTTTCTCAGTCTCTGTAATATTTATAGGTCACTTCCTAAAAGTGCTGAACTTAGATGACACTCAAGTCCCTGAGATGACCATACTGAAATAAAATGTGCTATTTCAGCTTTCCAAAGGACAGTTGGAGAGGCAGAGAGAGCAGTCTTTGTTTTTAACAATGGCTTTCTGTCTGAAACACCAAAGAATCAAAAACCTCAGGTTCTGCTGCTGTGTCTGATGTACATCATCTGTGCATTAGAACAAGGTGCAGAGGGCTCTCCCCTACAGCTAGTGAGATGGTATATCCAAGCAGAACAGTAGCTTCAGTCCTTAAAACAATATAGCTACTAAACAAGTGCCTTCCCCTCAGCATTCTAATGGGAAACAAAAGGTAGCATGGGAATGTCCCCCAATGCTTCAGTGCATGATGGAGGAGTGTCAATCTCAATTCCTTGCAAAACCTAGGGAAATAAGTTTCCTATGAGGGGAAATGAAAACCAAACTCTCACATGTTTCCTAGGGAACTAAATGAATGGATTTAGCTGACCATCACATTTTCTTCCATTTAAAAACAAGTCATTAATAATTTGCTTTCAGGTAATTTTGGGAGAAAACTGCAGTTCTGTGTCTAGAAAAGATAAAAGCTTATGATTTTTATATTAGCATCCTCATATTTTTTTCTGAAATTTGACCTCTTCTAGGTTTAAATAACTGGCTACATAGTTGGATACACATAAGAATTTATTTTGATTGTATGGGTTTTTTTCAGACTCTCATTTTGGATACACATCACTGAGATACGATCACAATACTTACATGATCTAATACACTTTGGCTTCCAAACAAAGGTGCCTGTGAAGCACATGTATAGAAATAAAATCTTAGCTTTGGTGTAGAAAAAAACTAACATCCACCTTTGCCATTGTCTCAGGAGGAATTCCTAGCTACTCTGCAGAGAACTTCAAGTTAAAACTCTAGTGTATTTAGAATTACTGAAGAGGGGGGGAGGTTGCCCCATACATATGTTTTCTTTTGTAAGATGTAGAAAACAGAGTGGGGTACATGTACAACAATGCAAGGAGCAATTGCAATAAATACAATTTGCTCCTCATCAGAAAGAAAAACCCCACATTTCCTGCAAAGTTAATAACATAAAATAACAATTCTATATCTGAATTGATAGAGGTGCAGTAATACAAACAAATAGTTTAGGTATTTTCTTCTCAGAGGAAATAAATACACTCAACAGCATGGTTTTCTTATGTAACACAAAGTGTATTCTCTTAACAATGATAAAGCAATAAGGATTGGTTCTGAAGAATAGTATATGCAATTTCTATCCCCTTTAAAATGGACAGCAGTAATTATCAGTAATAATTTACTGTTTCCTCAAGGCAGTAATTGAAATGTAAGAACTGTCTCTTTTTCCTGGTTTTCCTCAGTTGTGCAGGCAGCTTCTGCTAGCATTATCAGATAGCAGGGATTCTGCACAGAGCAAGCAATCAAGACAAAAAAAAAAGGGCATGTTATTGCCAGTATCGTTCATTAAGTTCTTTTCTGTAATCTGGGAACTGAAAAATTACATGTTTTATTCTTGAATAACTGCTGGGGGTCAGTACTGTTGTTCTGCACCAAGCCATCACTGTAGAAGAGGTAAAGATAATGATATCTCTTAAATACAAAAGGTTTCCTGGAATAAATCTCATAAAATTCCCACTGTTCTGCCTTCACACAGTGTGTGTTCACGTGGTTCTCCTCCCAGTGCAGCATTTGGGTGCTGCATTGAGCAGCAATGAGTGCTCACCATAGAGAATTAGATTTCAGGCACTCTTCCCATTGTTCAGTTGTATACTGTGTATTTGGTAAACATCAACTACCACAATCTTTCTCTGTCATCCTAACCCATACGTTATCAGCTGCCACAACTGTTAGCACCTTATTGAAGGTGCTCCCTTTTATTTTTTTTTTTTTTTTGGTGTAGCTTTTAATTAGACTACAACCATAAAACTCATGAAAGTGATCTAGTACCCTGGTTTGGAGAATTACTCCCATCTCTATTTCGTCCTTGTCACACTACTGTTTCCTCATACTTACAAGCTGCAAGGCTACAGCAATTAATCTACTTGAAAACATAGGTCTTCTATAGGGAAAAAAAATGGAAAAATTGTATATTAAAACAAGACTATACTTAACAACAAAGAACTTAAATTCCTTCTCCAAATGCTTAGCTAGCCTCTAGAGTTTGAGTGAGATGAAAATGGAGAGTTCTTAGAGATACACCTTTCTTGTGTTTGTAAACAGTTATTTAAAGAACTTCCTCTGAACAAGTCCTTCCCTATCCTATCCTATCCTATCCTATCCTATCCTATCCTATCCTATCCTATCCTATCCTATCCTATCCTATCCTAT
>JAOEGS010014685.1:2021-17282 GCA_025447755.1 Corythornis vintsioides | reverse complement strand
ACTTGCCTTACAAAAAAACCCAAACCAAACAAAAAAAAAACAAAAAAACAAAACAACAAAACAACAAAAACAAACAAACAAACAAACCCCCCCCCCAAAAAAAACCCCAAAAACAAAAAAAGCCTCAAATTATTAGAGGTTACATTGATTTTTACTCTCAGAAAGATCATCCTCCTGGCAATGGTAGTTTCTTTCCACTGACTTCAATGAGATCATGAATGGGACTTAAAATTGCAAAATAACACATCTTGTTATTTATTATCCGTGCTTGCAGCCAATTTTCTCCCTCAAAAAGAAAATAACAATAACAAAAAAAAAATTGTTAGGCATTTTAAATTATTAATTCTGCCATTGGTGTTCTTAATCATTCACCTGTTTTATAAAAGACGGTGTCCTTCTGTCATCTTGGAAACTCCACAGTATGCAGGTTTGCAGGGGCAAAACCAATTTTGTTTACCATTATATTGTAAAATAACACAACAAGAAAATGCATCATTATCTTAAAAACCTCAGTCTCCATGTATGTTATGAGATAAAATAAAACACCACTAATACCTGTAAAAGAAGAATCCAAGTAGAATTCATTTTCCCTTATTAAAAATAAAATTTGAAAACAATAATAATAATAAAAACAAAGAACAAAAATCTCTTTTGCATGTTTTTTCCTGAAATAAAATAGCTTCCATTTTCTACTATGCCAATGTCATGACCTCTAACTCCTTTCAATTTCAGACCAGATGAAAAGCTCATCCTCAGGAGTTTCTCTCATTATGGGAAAAACAAGACTACTCATCTGTCTAAGACCTCCTTGTCTGAGAAGAAGTTTGCCCTGACAGTAGTGTGCATCTTCCAAACATTGGTAACATCTGCATACAGTCCTATGTTATTCTAAAAAAAAAAAACAGTTAAATGCAAAGTATATTTGTCAAAAATGGCAGAGCAAAAAAATTAATCTTTAAGAAGTAGCTCTGTGCTTAGGTTCTCTCCCTCTAAAACAAACAAAAACAACAACAACAAAAAATCAATTTATCCATTGTTGTTTACTCAAATACATGAAAAGCCAAATTCCAGTGTCTAGCATGCAAATTTTAGAATATTCAGATACTATTCCACCTGGTTTTTATTAATATCCTCCAAAGAAATACACGCCTTTAGAAAAAATCTGCCATGCTTAGATTAGCCTTAACGACTCTGGCTTCACCTACATCCTTTGCCACCTACTTCCCACTTTTGTACTGACACCAGAACAAAAATGGAGGATTTAAAAATCATTATTTGGCAGCAGCTCTCCAGAATTTTATAAAGCACTGCTTTTAATGTGAGCTTTTACAGTTGAGATTCCTGGCAGAGAGAAGCTGAGTGACTTGCAATAGTTTACTCAGCAAGCTATTCATCAGAACATCTGAAGGTGCTCACAGTTCAACAACCTTATTAATTTTCCAGAAATCCTAATATATTGACCTACAAATACTTTAAAATATTGTCCTTTCTGAAGTTTCCTCTAGTACATGTTGTGTCCTTTTCAGTGTCTAAAGACAGGTATTATACAACTTGCCATATAGTCCTGCTCTCCAACTGCTATTCTATGTCCACAATAGCAGTAACTATTTGTCTCAGGGTGTCTGAGCTGTCAAAAGAAGATCTCAGATTGAGTAAACTTTGAAATACATCTGAAATACATCTCACATCGGTGTCAAAACTTTAGATAAACACTGGATACAAAGAAGGATGTGCCACTATCTACCACCTAAATAAAAAATGCAATGAAAGGGAAAACTGCAGAATTTTGCTGCATTTCCAATACAGTGAAAAAACTGCCACACAAAGGATCTGAAAAATCACATACCATCTTACCATAACAGTCTTTTAAATCAGAAATGGCAATGAAAACATCTAATTCAAATGAAGGAGGCATGGGGTATCTTTCAAACCAGCATTTTTCAAGTAAGTTGTTTTCTTGGTTTTGCTTTTTTCTCTTAGACTCTCCTGAAGACAGTAAACATTGCTTTCTTGAGACAAGAGTAAGCACCTATGTTATTGTCTAGTGTATAATATAAAACATCTTTTTAAATGTTTCTGAGTACACAACTGGAAAACTCATTTAGTTATGAATACATGAGAAGGTGAATATTATATTTTAACAACAGAATTTGTGTCATAAGACCCCACTTGCAATTTTGCCACATAGCCTGTGAACATTGAAACATTTATCTCCCGTATCATTTCTTTTTAGGAGTTTACATCCTGTCTGTAACTTTTATTGTGTTCAGATGAGATACAGATAGGATCATGAGTGTAAATTTAAATTATACCTAGAAACAGCACTACAAATTTAACAATTATCCAATTAAAAAAAAAATTACAACTCTCCAGATTTCACATTTTATAACATACAAGATCCTCCCACCAACTGATAGTCTTACAAAAGGGACAGCCAGTAATATTTTTTAAAATCCTCACAAACACAGCGAGGTCTCCTGAAAAGCACTTAAAAAATTTTCCCCTTCCACAAAATCTCAGTCATGCGACACTATAAACCTAACACTTATTTTCAGATATGTATTTATAGAAAAATAATCACAAAAACATTTTTTTTTTTAAAAATATCTTACTTAAAGTACTGTTAGGAAAGCACATTTATTACTCCTTAAGTGAGCTTTCTCATATGCAGTTATCAATCGGTACCATTTTTGCTGCAATCTATTGCCCAAAGCTTTTACATTTATTAAAGCAAGTGCAATGAAATATTGTTTTTAGGAGATGAAGGGAGGACAACATGACATGCTCAAGATAAAAGGTAATGAAAGCAGCCAGATTTCTTTACCCGAAACTCAACTGCAATACAAGAATATAAGAAGCAGAATAATTCATTCTAGAGTTTTACAGCTATTTCATACAAATTTGGAAAATAATCAGGAGAAAGAAAAATAAATTATTTCATCTGTGGCCCAAGATGTCCCCTTCATAGGTTTAAATAAAAAATCTGTTTCAAGAAGCTGTAAACTGCATTTGCCCTTCATGTCTATATACAAAGCAAATTACTCTGGGGCCATTTTCCCAAATTCCTGGACTAGCGAAAATAATCCTTTTTCACTTAAAAAAAATGTATCAGTGAAATCACATAATAGTGGCTACTTGATTACACAGATGATTTTCATAACTAAGACTTTAATTAAGTTTGGTTAGTATGTTCTACTGTTAGAAGAAATATTAAATAATATTTGAGAACAAGAACATCTGACTTCCTTTTGTAGGTGAAAAGGTATTTCTATCCATTTTAATTATGTCTTATTATTAATCACAGCAGTTATCCTATCCCCTTTGTTGTCCATGAGCTAATAAATGTACACACACCCTTTTCTGCCCATTTCTTATAAGAAAAACAGAAAAACAAAACAAAACAAAAGAAGTAATGGAACCTTAATGCAGAAGAAAGGACTGTCACATATCATGGACATATCCAGCTGCACCATTCGTGAGCCTCTAGTTTTGGGTGAAAAAAAAAAAAAAAAAAGAAACAAAAACCACTGGGACACTAAATAAATCATGTGGGCAATGTACTCTTTCCACAAATCTTTATTGATAATTTATAGCTGCAGGACATTTGTAAATTTAATAGCCCATCAAAGCATTTGAGAAGATCCAGTCTTAAGTAGTCATTAAGTGAAATTAAACATAACTTTCCATAAAGTACTATGCAGCATGAATGTGTGGGCAAGCTAGTGACCAACTACCATTACAATAACTTACAGGTCGCAATCCTGCCTTATTGCTTCCAAAAACATAAAAAAGAAAAACACTTGGCAGCTCCAAAAATACTTAGTCCAAGCTATAAATTACTCTGGCTGAAATAAATCTGTTATGTCTCTAAAGGATGCACTAATTCTTCCTTCTCCAGTGGAAAAAGATAAGCCAAATACAGAAATAACACAGACTCCGTTTATCTGCAGGACAGTATTCCCTGCATGTTTTTGTCCCTGGCTATTTGTGTTCTCACCACAAACATAAGTAATAAATAAGGCCTGTAAGAATTCAGGTAAACAGCATAGAGCTACCCAGACATCCAGCTATGCAATTCCCTAGAAACAGTCTGTAGACTTAAATAAGTATGTTTTCTCCCTAAAGACACATCTATCTCTACAAAATCTAGTACAGAACTATGTTGTTGGGCACAAAAAAAAAAAACCCAAAACCAAACCTAAACACCCAACCAAGCACCAAAACACAAGGATCAAGAAAGGAAGAGCAGAAAACTACACGCAACAGAAGGTACCTATTGAAATGCACATCTTGGACACAAGTTTCTGAGATAACTAGCATAATTTTAAAAGCAGCCAAGAAGTCAAATGGTAACTTTTGTCATTCAGCCTGCCTCTTGAAATACGTGTTTCAGTTAACAATTTTACTTGACTGTGAAGTACACCAGAAAAAAGCACAGTGACTCACACAAAAACCCAAAACAAACCAAAAAATTACAAACCAAAGCAAGAGCAACTAATGTTATCAAGATGTTCTGACAATTACATCTGAGAGTGGATTAAATCAAGCACTATAAAAGGTAGCATGTGAAAAAATAAAAAAAAAAAAAAAAGAGACCTGCAACAACCCTAAGGATCAAAATGTGAAAATATATATTTAGATTTACTTAAGGTGAGCAAAACATTTTTGTAAGTCCCTACCTCCTGTATGGTGAGATGACTACTTGCAGGACTGGCAATGGCAGGCAAGTCCTGAACTCAGGAAGAGAGGTGATGCCCAGGTGAGCCTCATCAATCAAAATGGCAATCAGGAGGTGGAGAAGTTATCTTAAAATGTCCCACTATGTCCCAAGCTCGACTCTCACCAGCCATCCCAAAGCACACCTCTCCAATCAAACAAAAAAATGGCAAATTACACAACATTCCCCAGTGTTAATGCAATTAATAAATATTGATTGCTATTCTATGAATCTATGACTGCTGACTTGGTACACCAAGAGATCTATGGGGCCAGATGGGATCCACGCAAGGTTATTGACAATATATGTAATAATCATCTGCAAGAAGGGCCAGAAAGAGGATCTGGGACATACAGGTTTGTCAGTCTGACCTTGGTGCCAAGGAAGGTCATGGAGCAGATCATCTTGATCATCATCACATGGCATGGTACAGGACAACCACTCAAAAGGTCAAAGAGAGGTGAATGAAGTTAAATACAGTTGGTGGCCTCACAATGGGTGTTCCCCAAGGTAAAGTATTGGCAGCATTTCTGCTCAATCTGTTCATCAGTGATCTGAACAATCTCAGTACATTTGCAGATTACACCAATCACAGAATCACAGAATCATTATGGTTGGAAAGGACCTCCAGGGTCATCAAGTCCAACCTTTGTCCCAGCATTTCTCTAACCACTGCACCATATCCTCAAACACCTCATCTATTCGTTCTTTAAACACCTCCAGGGATGGGGACTCCACCACCTCCCTGGGCAGCCTGTTCCAGAGCCTAACTACCCTCCCAGTGAAGAATTTCTTCCTAATTTCTGGATCTTTGAATTGCTGGCATGCAAGACCTTCCCTGACAGAATTGTTAAGACTCAGCTTGTCATTACATCCTCTGCAGCCGGAATATGAATTTCTGTCAGTGCTAAATCCTTCCCTCACCTAGAGTACTACAGATATTTTGCTTTAAAACAGACATTTTGCATAACAAATTAAAATATGAAAAGTCAAGGAAGATGAGATCCCAGTTCATACCACAAAGTCTTTTCTTCCACCTTCTCTTCTGAAGACAAAGGTAGGTTGAAGTCTTGATTTAGACACTGATACTCCTACACTTGTGGTATAGAAAGAGTCTACAGAAATGTGAGGTTTGACAGCAATTATATACACACAAAAGCATCAGCATGTATCTTTACAAATATGTATTATCTAAATGTTATGTACATATCTGAGAACACTGATTTCCTAATTCTAGAACACAAAAGTAATTTCCGGTGTGCAAATAACTTCAAAATTCTTCAAACTGTTTTCTAATTGGAAAAATGTGCTTCTTAATATCATATGCTTACAGCTCTTGTTTAACACAGTACCAGGCAAAAAGATTGCTTGAGGACTTTCTCAGTGTATAATTACTTTTCTCTCTGTTTTTGCCTCCCTAATGTTGTGGCACACGACTTTGCTCTAGTCATTAACAGTACACAGGTTTCCTTCTTTGTAACATATTAAGATTATTTTATAGTATCTTCATCAAGGAAACTGTAAGAATTGGTATTGTTTCATTAAATGTTACAAGACTGCATTTTCTATATGAAATACACTTCTGTAATTTTTTTTTCATAATACTCTTTGTACACTTTTTGTATATTTTATTGTCATAACAATCTTCAAAATATTTTCTTTTTTTTTTTCTGTTCTTATACAGTTTCTGGGGTCTTTTGGTAGAACTAATTCAGGAAATAAAAATGAGACAAGCTTATTAAAGCACGTGGATCACATTATGTGGGATCTCTGTGCTATTCTTAACAATGAATGGGGATGAAACATGCATTTTCTCTGCTTAGAAATAATAATAAAACTTATTAGCCACTTTATCACCTGAAGAATTGTCACAGAGTGAGCATTTAGCATGTAAATGCCAGTGTTAGCACTATCTCTGTTTATTACAGTAATACAAGCAAAGGTTTAGTTAAAAAGCATGTGGTCATTTACAACTTGCACACAGTAAAGTGTGCTCCTTAGTGATACATAATCAGTTCAAGTGCATTAAAGCACTGTTTCTATCAAGCTCTCCAACTATTAGAAGTGCATCACTTTCTATAAAAATAAAAGTAAGGTGCTTTATTTCAGCCACTGTCATAGTATGTCCATTTCAGCTGCAGGAGTAGTGTTTACACAAACTGCAGCCCTTGTTTTCACAAGAGTGGAGAAAGTCCTACTCATTAGGACTATTCATTGCCAGCTAGGCAAGAGGTCTTCTTGCATACACCAGGTGGCTAAACACTGGTTGCCTCAAAGACAAATACTGCTACCAAAAAAATTTCAATGTTCTCTACAGTTCAGTAATACAAACCACAACAACTTCCTCACTAACTCATTTTGTTACTTTCACCATCTTCCTTGTTTCTGTAGTGAAATACCCTTTTTAGTCCTGATGATAACAACCAAGAAGTGCTGGGAATTTAGTTGATTTGGGACATTCATCCAGATAAATTAGCAACAAAGGAATTGTTGCTGTTCCAAAATAATTTAGTACTAAACTTTTAAAAACTTTACTAGATACAGACCAAAGCCCAAAACAACAATCATTATTGTTTAAATAATGTATTGGAGAAGCAATCATTCCTCCTCAGTCATATAACTGTGTAAGGTGCATTACCATGCAAGGTACACATGTAGCATGCTGGAGAGTCAGAAAAAAAACCTTAAAATTAAGCCCAAGGAAGGAAGGAAAGAAATGTACATTTAAAATGAGATTGTATTTGTAAATCACATATATAGGGTTTTTTTAATATTTCAACACATGTCAGAAATGAGATATTAAGTTGCTTTAGAAATTAGCAGAAACTTCTGGAAATAACGTTGCTATTTTCAAATAATTTGCTGTATTCTTTATTACACTAATTTACACCCAAGATAACCAGAATGTTACAAAAGTAATTTCAAAATAGGGCAGTATTTGAATTACTTTTATGTGTAACTCCTGTGTATGATAAAACGGTCAGAATTTCTGTAGGTCTGTAACCACTATAAACCACTCCTGGTTATGAGGTTCTCCGTACTAGAATCACTAGGGCACTATGATATTATGCTACCTGTCATCACACCATCCAAAAATATTCAAGATGCATGGTACATCACCCCTTTCTGAGAACAGAGACATCGAATTCCTCTGAAAGCTTTATGGAAGTGGTGTGCAGCAAACTACTAAAGTCTTCCAAGTCCACGCTAGTCATGGGGCTCAGATGAAGAAATCCTTTCCCCATCAAATGACAAATCAATGCCTCATCATGGGCCATTACTCTGCCTTCTGCATGCGGCTGTGCAGGCAGCTCAGCCTAGGCAGGCTGAGCCAGCTGGAGCTGCCTCACTCAACTTTCGCATCACATTACTTCTGCTTTTCTAACTTTTCCACTACTGAGCACCATCAATTATGTACTAGAATAACAGAGGCTTGGCTCAGCAATGTAACATAAAGGCCGATTATGAGTGTAAATAATTTAAACACCTGCGTGCCATGTTTCTTTTAGCAGTGATATGTCGCTGACGGATGGGATGCACTCATGGAAGGATCAGCCTTTTAATGTACTTATATCTCCCCCGTTCAGATACTGGGGAGGGCCTGATGCAATGCTGCAGTTGGGTCTACCAACAAGGAAGGCTAAAAAAAAAAGAGATTTTGAAATAGAAAACAGAATCACTCAGAGTCACACATGCAAGAAGACTCGAGTTTCATAGTCTACAGTCCAAGGAAGTTGGCAAACTCTTTTTATCTCTGGTACATAGACTCCCTCACCTCTAACTCATTCAAAGGAAAAGTTAAAAATGGGTTTTCAGGCAAGGAGTGCAAGGTTAAAATTATAAAATGCAATTATCAAACAAAGTTAAGCTACTTTAGAGTGGAAGTGAAAGCCACTTTTTTAAAAAACACCATGTAAGAAAATTTGCTTTTGTACTCTTAACTACAAATCCATTTTCCTCTCCTGGGTGGCTCAGTACATTGGTGTGGACACTTAAGGCACTGGTACCAGTTTTTACAACTTCTATTTTGCTCTACTAAAAAGTATGTGACTCAGAGCTTCAAAAATGAATAGGTGAAGGTCAAAAGGGGCCCACTTCAGATAAAAATGGCTAAGGAAAACTTTGTATTATCTGGATTAGTTTAAATATGCTGTGAGATTTCTAAAATATTTTTGCATCATTCAGCATTTCTGTCACCAGCCTTCACAGCATTAAGATGTAGGACAGCTATAACATGCTATTTTAAAACAATCGGGACTACAAAAAAATCAGCAGTTGAGAGAAATGGCTTTAACTTACATTTTTGGTTTGCTTTGAAAATCCACTAATAATTTTACATTGTAATATAGTACACATGGAATGTTTCCACTTGAAAAAACATATTCCACACTCCAGTTAAATGGAGTTCAAACCAAAAGTGCACAGACAATAACACAGTTCATAGTTTCACATTTGAGCTAAGGGTCATGCTACACAGGAAAACTCCAAAATACAAAGGGTGGTGACGGCCAAGGGGACAGAATTAAGAAATATGAAACCACTACATGTATAACTGAAATACACAAACTGTGGTTTCAAAACTGTGTTGGGATTTGACCATGTCAATTGAAAGAGAGGGGTGAAGGGGGGCAGTGGGTGTTGCTGCTTAAAACAGCAAACCTTAATAGCATCCATATGATTTAGCAAATCATTGTGGCCAAAGTCAATAAATATTCATGCAGTTATTTTTTGAAACAATTTCATTACTTGATCTGAGCTAACAATTGGTAATTGAGAAAAAGTGTTTTCATATTTCCTCCTGTTAGATGCATCTTTGCCAAGTTCCCTTCAAATAGAGAAGGATTTGCACCTTTATTGTTGTATGAATATTTCAAAGCAAATTCTGTGGAAAGTTACTAGATTCTCACAGCATATTTTTTCCAGTATTGATCGAGAGGAAATAGCATTGCTTAACTCCTTTTGCACCATTCCTCCCAGGGCGTGCACATCTACTTGTAACAGACTAGAAGGAGACACCAGACTGTAGGAGTGCCAACAAGTTCCTCTGTGGTGAAGACTGCACACATGAAATTGTTTCTGTACCACTATCAGACAACTTCAAAATCTTCTTCATCAAAAAAGGTGCAAATGAACGAAGTATAACGTCTATTTATTTTTTACCCAGGAGTTTTATTTTATGCTGACTGGTATGCAGCACACAATCTTCACGCAGATCTTTGCAGCTGAGCATTTTATATGCCATAATGAGGGGCATTTTATAGACATGGTAATCATCATGGATTTTAGGGCTTAGATAGCTGACAGCCTCATAGTGGGAGACCTCCCTACACTGAAGACAAAATTTCTCATTAAGTAATACAGATACATTTCATTTTGGTTCCACACAGGCAGGCTGACAGATAAGGCCAAACTTGTAAAATCAACCATCCATGGGATGAAATGTCTCTTCAGTGATCCAACGTGCAAGGTAATTTTAATCAAGAAGGATTACCATGGACAACATCTCTCTATAGGACAATTACCATTTGTGTAGTGTTAGGCGGTATTAAGCACATTAGTCAAAACTATAGAAACCCCTCTCTCACCATCTTGCAATGTATGTCAGGGCAGTATGCTATGCATAAGCATGTATACAAAATATACATATTTAAAAAAAATGAGAAATAAAGACAGACAGCAAGATCAACCCTTCACATTTTAACCGCCCCACAGTATCCTAAAGTATTTCACTTTCCCAAGCGGAGTCTTATTTATTGCTGTCCTTCTCAACTGTAATTAATCTGTTCTACTGATGAAAATGAGAGCAGAACCATCCACACCCTCTCATTTGCAGGAGCACGTCTTGCAGGTTTCACAGTTTCAGGAATGCTAGATTGGGAGAGTTCTTTACAATTAGTGATGACTACTCTGTTTATGAAATAGTTTGAGTAGCCGCAGTCAACGGGAGGTTTAACAAGAACACACGGTACACAGATGCTTTCAAAAATAACTAGAAGTATTCATTCAAAACGACCTGTATCGAGCATCCTTGAAAGTGGGAAGGAAATACTAACAGCAAACATGAACAACTCTCCTAAAAAAAATCAGGAATTGATGGATGCTTCCACCTCAGTCCACCCCTCTTTTCCCTGTGCGTGCAAAAGTTTGCCTGCCCTACTCATCTGTGAGATCGCAAACAGCCTTTAATATTTTATTCAGCCCAAAGCACAGAGCGTGCTCAAATTCAATACAAGGAAATGCTTTATCTCTTCCTTCACAGACTAATAATCCGACAAAACCAGAAGCACCAGGGAGTCATGGCAAGTTGTAAGGAAATGACGTGCAGACACTTCTGAACACTTTTATCCCTGTTTACTGTTTGGGACACTTGGAGGGAATAAACACCAATTAAGTGCCTGTCATTCACTGATGCATAAAACCCGAACCAATGTCAAGGACCTAACTGGTTACTGGAATACTTTTATTCTGATGGATTCTTTGGAAAATTTTTCTCCGCTAGCTTTTTGCATGACATCAAAAAAACCCTCTTTTTTTTTCTTTTTTTTTTTTTTAATGAGGAAATGGTTTTTTATTCATAAAATAGAAAAAAAAATATTAATTTAACAAATCAATCCTAACATACAATGGGGAATTATATCCATAGAGCACTTTCAAAAAGACCCATATTAACTGCCAAATTTCACTGCATTTTTAGGATTTCCTTAATTAACACACATACTGAGACTAATGCTATCATCTCATTTCAGCAAAGGACTAACAATATTGGCCATTTATAATTTATCAGACTATGTTGTGGGACAGCACTTTGAAGAGCATGGTCTAGGTGTGCTCGCAGAAACATTTAGACAGCAACTCCTCTGTTAAAAATATTTTAATAAAAAAATTATATTTGAATGTTAAATTATTACTTCCACTAGAAAGAGATTTAAAATTATTGATTAAGTTTATAAATAGTACCTACACGTTATGGTAATGCCGATCAACCAACCAAACCCTTTAACTATGTTTATTTTATCCAGCTGATCTCCACTACAAAGTATTTCCACAGCAATCTCTGCTACTATTCAGGAATACAAAACACACAGGACTGTCAACATTGTTAAGTGAAACCAAAACAAACTTTTGCAAATCTGCCTTTATGATCCTAGGTTCCAATAATTATTTCATTACATATATTATTAAGCAGGAAAAAAAAAAGTAAATTCTAAATAAGGTTTATACATTTTTTTAACACAAAAACTTGAGAGAATCCTTTCAGGATGCAGGAGCCCATGACATTTAGAATGACAAGCACTACAACACTGCTCCATGACTCCATCAAGCTTCTAGACCTGGCATCAGTAGACACTGTCAGGTAAATTACTGTGCATACACTGTCTGCTGGCACTGAAATACAAGAACGTGAAAAGGCTAAAATTGTACATGTCACACTGGAAGATGGAGGAAAGGGAATAAAAATATTCCGGTGCTATATAATTTTATATGTTACAAACATGCTATAATTATGATATCTGTATTTCAAGTCCTGTTTTTGCATGTATGTCTAGCATTTTTTGCTGTTAACAAAGATTCTTAATAGAAGAGAGTAAGAAATTTTAGACCTACCCTAATATTGGGAAAAAATAAGATACCACAATTTTTTAAAAATGGCAAAACCTTGAACACTGAGAAGGAACCTAGATGTTGAACATGATCTAAGAAATCAAAGGTCTTACAGAAGAAATACCACATAGGAGCTTAAATATTTATTTTTATCAGTATTTGGACATTGCAGCAATCCTTGGAGATGAGGGGATACAAAGGCAACTAAACTTACAGACCAGAGTCTTTCTGAAAATACACCATTCCAGACATAAGCCACACATATCAGAAACCAGAAGCATCTTGAAATTATATAAAATTATCATAAAAGCCAGAGCCTAAAAAGTGAACTTTATGTAACACTGACACACAGAAACACTGTACCATTATTCTATATAGTTCTGTGCATCCTAAGTAAATCTTTAGCCTTAGTTTTCATGACACTGTTAGTCCAGACTTACATTCACCCAATTCTAGGACAATCACTGAATCATAACAATGACCCTGAAAAGCACAATTGCTATTATATGTAACATTACAGATGTATATGTTATCAGAATAAAAGCCTGGATGTTCCAGCATGAAACTACACATCCTGCAACCCACTAGAGCTGAAATGCAGCAGTGCATAGGCAAAATGTTCTCAGAAGTGTCAGACCACATAACAGTGTTTGAAGCACTGTTTATATATACACAAGTAATCTCTAGCTCAAGTTTTCCAGTCTTATGAACTCAAATTGAACAGAAGACTCGTTTCCATGTTAAATTGTTCTAATTGATAATGCTTTCTCTCATGAAAATTGAATTTGAAGACTCAAAACATAACACATAAAATCGTGTTATTACTTAAAACTGCATAGATTTTACTCACCATGTAAACTTTAATGATTATCCCAATCATTTCAATGTCTAATCACTGAAGTATGGCCAACAGAATTTGTTTCATTACTTGTAACACACAGAACCTGCTACAAGCATTGGACAGTCTGGATCATTTGGCCACTGTTATCAGTTGTTAACATGTGAGCAGCCTGAATCCATTACTGAAGTCAAGTCTTCTCTGATTTATGAAAGATTTTATTTCTTTTGAATGTGGTTATCCTAGTAACAGAGGAAAAAAAAGGGTCTGATAGGACAGCAGGAGAGGAACAAGGCTGGTCACTCAGTTTCTTAATAGGAATATATCCAAGCAAGCAGGCTTATCACTTTCAAAGAGGCTAATAAAAACATCATCTTCACATGAACTGTCTTCCTGTATTCATATTTTTGTGACAAACAATTTCATAACAACAGATGTGTCCCTCAACACAGCTACTCTACATGAGAACTCTGAATATTCATAGGAAGGAGGAAGAGTTTGGTACCATTAAAACAGAGGGACCTTTCTCTGTGCTGTAGCCTTTGCCACACACTCTATAGAGTAAGAATTTTTCATCCTACTTTATTTTTTTTGTAATTATTGGAAATTGACCATTTTTAAAGCAGAAAGGTGTACATAAACATTGTCAGCATCAAAATTCTACCATAATTTCATATCTATTATTTTTTTCAGAGAGCAATCAAAAAAAAAATTCAGAGTTTCAGACATTTCACAAATAAACTTGCTACAGATTACTAGAGTATGACAGAAGAAACCTCAAAATCAGTAACTATAGAATTAGACCCATTCATCTAAACTATTCAGCCATAAGACAATCCAGCTGTATGCCTTTTATTTAAGACAATTTATCTCTTTTATGACATGATGCATTTTATTTTCTTATTAAATATGATTTAAAAGAATTAAGTATTCATTGTAGAAGTCAAAAGCAAATGGGTAGCAACTGAGCTCTCTATCACAAATACTAACTTTAATGTGAAGAGGCACAAATTGGTTTTTCTGCCATCAGGTGGTCCAAAGTTTAAAAAATTATTATCTGTCCATCCAGACACAGAACAGCTGTTCAACTAATAAGCTACATTTCCCAGTTTTTCCACAGACTGCAAGACCAAAAATGCTCTTGTTGCACTGAAATAAGATTTGCAAGCACGTAAATCACTAAGGAGTGCTCCTTATAAAAACAATTCCAAACTTCCTCTCATAAATCCTGCACATCACTTGTTTCAGAGGCTAAAAATTAATCCAAGGAGAAAGTATTTTCATAAGTCCACTACTACATTTCCATGTGCTTCATCTAGAAGCCATGTCATACCACAGGTTAAAGCAAACCTAAATGAGCAATTCCTTCTGGCCAAATGTTTGCCCTCTGTTAATAAGCTGTATTTTCCAGACTGTCCCAGACATCCACAGCTACCAATTAGTTCTGACTGCAATTTTTGTCCTCTGTTCCCAATACTAAAGTAAGAAGAGATCTCCTTCTAGCCCTTTGCAGGTTATTTCTTCCTGTGGAGGCAGCTAAGAAATACTCCTCTTAATCAGGGGTATTGTGTTTTCAAATTACAAAGAGCAGCTGCTTTACAGTGAATAGGGATATTTAACCTCAAATTGCAGTTCTTAAGAGGTCACAGTTTAAATCCAGTTATGTATAGGAGGATGAGCAAACTTAGCTTTGATTAGCTGCAAAATGACAGAACCCCTTATTTGCTTCCTTTTCTCCTTCTCTCCACTCTTCATCCTAACCAAGCACAGGAAGAGAGAAAAAAACAACAATAACAAAAAAACTCAAACCCAAACCACTCTCTTTGCTCCACTGATCTGTTGTTCAGGGAATGCTATCTGCCTGTGCACAGCTCCTTGGCCATCTGGGCCATGAAGGGCTCTCAATCCTAGCCCTGAATGGCAATTGTCTCAGAAAGCACCCTCACAGGCATTTCAGGCAGCAAGGCTTATTAAAATCCTGAAGGGCAGTAATCCCTGAATGCCACTAAAAAGATCTCCAGCTGCTACCGTTTATGAAGTGGGCTTGACAAGAGAGAGAAAAGGAGACGAGGCTGGGGGAGAGGGAGCTGGGGGGTGGGGGCAG
>JAOEGS010014684.1:0-10236 GCA_025447755.1 Corythornis vintsioides | reverse complement strand
AAAACCACATCCCAATCACTCTTCTTTAAAAGCTTCTGTCTAAAGGAAAAAGAATAAACAAACCAAAAAAAAAAAAGAAACCCAAAAAAAAAAAGGAAATAAATTTTAAAAATAAGAAATAATTAAAAAAAAAAAAAAGAAAAAAATAAACTAAGAAAAAATCAACTAAGAAAGAAAAAAAAACTAAGAAAAGAAAGAAAAATATAAATTAATCAAAGAATATGGAGGAGAAAAAAAGAAAAAGGCAATGCAAAAAGATGAAGATAAAGCCCCAACACAATGGGTATCCAAGCACAGATTCTCACATCCCATTTTTTTTTAGCTTGTGGGGAATATTTGCATATTCATGGCTACAGGAGGTGAAAACAATGCAGTTTGGACCTGGATTTCCTACAGGATACTGCAGGAGATTTAATTCATGGAGTAAAACACCACTCCACTCCCCAATTATGGTTGAACACAGCAAACAATCCAACATATGTACCTATTAACTAATTTAATTACCCCCCTGCCCCCCCCCCAAAATGCAGTGTAATGGATTGATTTCCATTGCAGGTTTGGACCCCCAGCAAAGGGAAGATTAATAGAGGCAAGAAAATGAATGTAGATGGCAAGCTTACTTAAGCTAATTGGATCAATGTCATTCTGAAAGAGCAGGGATCAAAACAACATTAAGGTGTGGTGACACAATCCATCACCACGGCTGGAGTTCCAAATGCTGTCAGCAGCAACCAGATGATGATCAAGGTTTTTTTTGCACTGCATGAAGAGGCAGAAAAATGCCCTCCAGAGCTGCAGCATCCACTGGGAACTAAAGCAGAACCAGTTGAAACGCCACCAGAAATTCCCCTTCTGTCCTCCAAAGAGCCACTTTGGAGGGAAATTATTTGTGTGCTGAAGTCAATGTGATTTGGGGGGATTTTTTTTTCCACATTTCCAAGCTCCAATGGCCCAGGAGAGGTTTTATCCCTCCTGAGCTGGCACAGGATTCCCTTTCCTCTGCAAAGCAGCAGGGAGCTTACCTGTCACACCTGCCGAGACTTGTTCAGGTGCCTCCACTACCCCAAGCCTCAGGGAACATGATGAACACTATTTCAACTTCTAAACTCACCTTTCTGGCACCCCACCCTGTGAAGTCTTAGGTGGTTTGTCTGGGGAGGGGAAAAAATGTCCTGTTCTGAACATGTCAGATTTTTCTCCTCAATCCATTTAATGACAGGAAGGGTTTTTGAACACACTGCCTCTAGCTTGCAAATGAGAAAATCAGTCTCTGCTCTCCAGGCACCAATATATTCTTTCAAAAGGTTATAATGATATTTCATCAGCTGGGAGAGTCACAAAGGCAGAGTCACAGAAGTTAAGAGATGGGAAAAAATCTAGTGGGTCATGCAGACAGCCTCCCTGGAAGCCAAGCATGCTGGAGATCAAATCAGCCTCTGTCCCATGGAGCTTCAAGTGTCAGAAGCAGTGCTGATCCCACCACTTGCAAAGGGAGAGGGTTTTGCATTCAACAGATGTTCCTGTCAGGATGTGTTTCCTCATATTCAGCCTTTCCTACTTTCTTTCACCTTGCTTTTCCTTCTTGGTGCAGCTCATGATCAGATTCTGCCTTAACCATCCACCTGCCAGGAGCAGAATATTAGGCTGTAAGCCAATGGCAGGAGCTGTGTAGCACTCATGTAATACAGCACTGAGATTTATGAGCTGATTTTTGATTCTGCAAATCTTTATCCTCTGGAAAGGTTTGGAAATGCAGCCTCACCTTCAAGCTGATGTAAAATACAGTCACACGTGGACAGCTCTGTTCTGAGGTCCAACATCACTGCAAGGAACCCTGGTTAGGAGGCTTCACAGGGCTGCTTTTAAAGATAGAGAGAAGGTGCTGTGAAGAGGAACAAACAGATGTGGCCCTGAGCACCCTGCTCTAGGTGCAGATGGCCCTGCTCCCTGCAGGGGTTGCACTGGATGACCTGGAGAGGTCCCTTCCCACCCAATCCAGCCTGGGATCCCATGATACACATTTCATCCTCTGAAATGTGCTTTCCTGCTCTCCTTTTGTTTTATTGACACCTCAGTAGAGTCTCACCACTTGATGAGCTGGTGTTTTAGGAAGAACATTCAATATTCCTCTGCCTTCTTAAACGATGCCAGTCAGCTGCTCTCCCCCTCTGTGGGAGGACTGCTCATAATCAGCCACTGGTAGTACAAGGCTGACTCAGACCTGACTGTGGTGCTGCCCTTCTCCTCAGATACACTGCCTGCAGCTCAGACAGACACCTGACCTTTACTTACACTTGTTCCTCTTTCTCCTCCTCCTTCCAAATGAGCAAAGTGCCTGTTTTCTCCCCCATCCACTCACTCTGTTCCACCAATTCTCACCCAAAGCCCTCCAGCTGCTCATTCCCCACCTCGCCCACGAATGGGGGAGGTGAGGAGAGTGAAACAGGAGGACACAGAGGCAGGTGGAAAGAAAAAAAAAAGCTCATTTAGACTATCTACTGCCACCAGTGCACTCCATTAATTTGTGAGCATCTCAATGCAGGTCATTTTTTGACCTTTAGACTGGAATGAGTTGTGACTTCTTTGGTTGGTGCATTTCTTTGCAGGTACAGCCAGAGGAATAAAGACTCTGTTAAGCCTCCTGCTTCTGCAGTGCAAAGACCCTCCTGACACACACAAAGGTGAATATTAATTAATATCATTAGAATACAAGCAGGGAGAGAAGCACAGGTAATGAGTTCCCCCATTCACAGGCACCCAACCCCATCCTCTCTGCCAAACCACCAGCAATTCTTTAAACACATCACATTCTTTCCCCTCGTTTAATTATCTTAAGTGATTTGAAATGCTTTTGGATATTCTCCCATTGAATGTCTCCACTTCATAATATCCTATCTGCCACACTCCAGTGTGCTGCCATAGAGGGACTGCAATGTCATAATTGAAGAGCCTGAGAGATGGAAATTCACAGAGCTTAATTAGCACAACAATTCTGAGGGGAAGAAGGGAGGAAAACACAACTGTAATAGCTGGGAAATCAGCCCAGCACCCACAGATTCAGTATCAACTCCATGGTAGCAGCCCCTGGCCCATTTCACACTGTCTGTAGATAGGCAGTTTGAGTAGAACACATGATACAGATGCCTCTCTACTTCTACCCACTTCTGCTGCTGCAGAAATTCAGCTGTATCTGAGTCTACCCCCATCCCCAGCACAGTATCTGCTCCAAAAAAATGTCCATAATCACCCTACAATGCCAAGAGTGAGAGCCACACTTTGAGAAACACAGAGCATCAGAGAAATAGAGAATATTTGGGGTTGGAAGGGAGCTCTGGAGATGCTGGAGTCCAACCCCCTGCCAGAGCAGGGGCACCCAGGGCAGCCCACACAGGAACAAAGCCAGGTACTTTCACTGATCCCAGCTCTCTGCTGTGCTGGGGATGGGAGCCAAGAGGGCCAAGCACAGCACTGAAAGCCTCCAAGCATCTTCCCTTCAGCTCTACAAGCAAGAGGAAAAGCAGCTCCTCAGCTGGCACACACTGAGGGATGGAGAGCTTTCCTGGCTGCTTGGAAAAGAAGCCATGAAGCCCCCCAGACTTCAACAGCAAAAGATGGGACTGCAATTCAGCACATCAGCAGCCTCCTGTGCTGTCCCAGGCTCCTGATGCACACTCTGCTTCCACCACTCCCTGCCATGGTGACAGCAAAGGTTTCCCTGCCAAAGCTGCATTTGTTTGATCATTCCAAATCCAAACATGAATGAAGAGACTACAGCTAACCAGTGCTGCCATGAGAGCACCTTCCTCTTTGGAACAAGAGAAACTGCATCTTCCTCAACCAAGATGGGGACAGAGCAGGGCCTGTTGGGACAGGACAAGGGGGGATGGATTTAAACTAAAAGAGGGAGATTTAGACTGAATCTAAGGAAGAAATTATTTGCAGTGAGGGTGATGAGAGCCTGGCCCAGGCTTTGACCAGACAAAACCCTGCTGCCTCCCTGTGCATGGATCTGCTCCTCACTGGGGCTGCTGAGCAAATCCATGCTTCCTGTGATTACCCTCCCACTAAAAGCCATGCAGGATAGTCCAGGGGTGTTTTTTACTGTCTTTTAGCAGTGAAGGCACCAAATGCTGATTTTCTTTTCAATTCAAGGAAGTAATTAGTTGATAATAACATTTAAGATTTAGTTGCTGACAGAGATATGACACTTATCTTACATAAGTCATTTTAATTATTCCTACAAACCAAGACCTCAAAAATATGATGTAGCCTAGTCTAAGCTAACAATGCCTTTCCAGATATTTTTGGTTCTACTGTCATTGGAAAAATTGATGCCTAGAGCATCAGCATTTATCAAGCTCATTATAGATCTCATCTGAACGACTACAGATAATTAAAAGTATGCTTCATTTTTATTGTAATGTCTGTCCCCCCCCAACACTGCAAAGTAATTCTGTTGTGGCTCAGGGCTTTAGGAATGAATGCAGCCTCATCTGCCAGAAAACAAAGTTCTGCAGGATTATATACAAATTATTTCTATACCCAGAGCTGAGACACACAGAAATGATGTGTGCACACACACAGATGCTGTGAGACACTGCCTGCATTTGCACAGACATAACACAGTGTTCAAAGGGAATGGGGGTCTCAGGCTCCTGAGCAACCACCCCCTGAAAATCAGTCTCCTGGGATAGGTTTTATTGTGTGTGTAGGTGTTTCCTGACTCCAAAGATGCCCTGAATGAAGAAACAAACTAACAGGGTTCTGGAGAACCATGAGCTAAGATTTAAGGGATGCAATCAAAGTGGTTTAATGATGTCAAAGCCATGAGGAGGTTTCTGAGCTACCTCAGCTGCCTCTGCACTGGGAACTGCATCATTCCCACCTACCAAGCTGGCCTGGCAGGAATGTAGGATGTTCCCAGGGTAAAAAACAGCTTTTTTTTCTGCTCTTCATGGCTCAGGCTCCATCCATCATACCTGTGATGATTGTTGAGAATCCTCTTAGAGAAAACAGACTCTTTTTGGGGGGGTGTTTTTGCTGCTTATGAGCTGGCAATCATCAGCACACCAGTGTCTGACAATACACTGCTCCCAGAAACCTGCTCCCTTGTAAGATCCTTAACAGCCCTTCAGTGAAATCACATTGTGGGTGATGAATTTTCCTTGGCACACCTTTATCATCAGAAGCTTTCTATTTTATCTGACTTTCCACGATTACTCTGCAACTAAAATTACCCATAAATAGCAATGGCATTAAAAAGCAATTACAGATACATGCCTTTTTAATGCCTCTATTATAATCCACGTTCTGGTAAATCAGAGAGACTATTTAATGACAGGCACAGAAGAAACTCTGCTGATTTAACATCAACATCCATGTGGAGCAGTGTTAGCAAGGTGAGGTGGGTTCAGGCTAAGATGGAAAAAAAAAATTAGACAATGAGCACAATCTGACATAAATATTAGGAAACAGATCTCTGTTTTATAAAGGCCATTTTATCTGAGACAGTTGAGGTTTCCTCCCACTTACAGAAGGAATTCACAGTGAATAAACCCTTGACTCATGAGGATATTTCAATGCTGATCTGGATCTGATGTGAAATATTGAAGTGTGTTTTAGGAAGTCTGGGCAGTGAAGGAGAAATGTTCCCCTGCCTGTGCACATCAGTCAAAGAAACTCCGTCCTGAGGAATTAATCAGTAAAAGTTTTGTCAACAGGCTTAAAACCAATGGCAAAGATGAGACTGTGTTTTCCTGTCCCTTGGATTTTGACAAGAGGAGGAGAAGGCTGGACAGAGAACCAAATAACACCCAAGCCCTAGAGTTTGAAATGAATGAAAATTCCAGCTGTGCTTTGGAAAGTGCAATGGTCTGCAGTTCACATGACCTTCTGAGACATGCTGTCTCCCCCATACCACAACATGCCAAAAGGGATGGGGTTTGGGCTGAAGCCCAAGATCCTGGGCTTTTTCAGCATCTAGGAAGTTTCTTTTGGAAGATTTTTGGTTTCTTTTACCTCCATTTGATAGAAATCTCAGAGTGAATCAACTGACAAATGTCCATGGGTTCAGCAGCTCATTGGGGGCACACCTAGAAAGCACACAGCAAGCACAAATATTAGTGCAAATCAGCAGAAGCTCATTATCTCCTACTGAGCTGTGGTGATCAGTTGAAAGAGATGTGACAATGAAAAACAGAATACAAAAGAGACTGGGTCCTTCAATTAAAGTCAAGCAGCCAACAAATGAAGCTGAGTGTTGAAGTCACTGCAAGACAGTAATTGTAGCTTATGGAAGAAGAAAAAAAAAGCCCTCACAGCACTAGAATTCCAAAAGTCTGTTCTGCTAAGAGGAAATTTTCTTATCCTTTTTGATGGATGAGAGGCTCAAAGTACAAGTGTCACTGGAACAGGAAAGCAACTGCAGCTACAGAGACCCAAACCTGCCAAGATACAGAGAGCTCTGCCAGAAAGGTATTTGAAACTTTAACAAGACCTGACCAGAGACCATTTGGCTTGTCTCAGTTTCCTGATGCTTAGAAGCTGGAAAGGTAGCAGAACCTCAGCAAAATTACCTGGAAAACCTGGGTGTCTGGAAGTGGGAGGACAGAGGAACATCAGTTTTCTTGTGAGTTTATTTGTATTTGAAGAATCCCCACTGCCAATTACTGTTGGCTGCTGTCAGAGAGCATCACCCCTAACAAGATCTCCAGCAACATCCAACCAACATGATGGTGGGAGCTTCTCATCCTCCAGATGAGCAGAAAGCTTGAGGACAGTGATACCTTGCTGCCAACAGCTGTCAGAAGCAGTGGGGTTTCATCTCCTCCTTGGCCTAACAACTGTCTTTTCCTTTTCTGTTCCATGCCTCAGCACATCTTCAGCTGTCATAACAGATCTGTCCAACTCAATTACACCAGTTCCAATCTCTCCCCTCCATATCCTGGCCTCTCCAGTCTGTTTTCTCCACTGCAGTAGTAGAAGCAATTCCCTCCATGTCAGGCTGGTTTGGAATCAGTTGTTTAGGAATCCTGTTCTCTCAGGAAGACACAGAGCCTGGAACAGATTTACTGGAAGAGATCAGCTGTGGAAAAAGAGAGGCTGACAAATCCTCTTTCTTGCTGTATGTCACTATGGGAAAAGCAGGTGTGCCATAGCATGGATATTGTATTTCCACAGAGCAATTATTTCCTCATTAGAACACCCTAGCTGCTCCACACAGAGGATTTCACACTTGGTTGCTGGAGATGCTGCTACAGGTCACACAGCAGCTTTCTGCAACAGAATCAAACCCCAACTTGTTGTCATCAGGGTCAGTGTGTCACTCAAATCATTCCAGTAAATCTGGTTTATCTGCAGGTAGGAGGAGGAAGGAGGAAACAGCAGAGAGCCTAAGACAGCCAGAAACATCTGAGAGAGATGTTCAATTGTGGCTGCACACAGGTGGAGATACATCAAGTATCCCAACAGTGAAGTGCTGCCAAGGAAATGAAGTCTAGTCTATTGAAATGGCAGTAAAGAGAATTTTCAACTTTTCCCTGTGTTCTCCTGCCAGTTGAGGGGGGAGGTGGTACAATTTCATTTTCCTATTTTGAAAAACATCTCCTCCTCTTCCCAATGGGTAAAACCTACCAAAACTAAATAGGAAACTGCAGAATTAGGGCTCAGAGCCAGCTGAGATTTCAGCACCCATGTAAGTAAAAGCACATGCTGATTTCCAGCTCTCTTCAGAGAATTCTTTAAGCATATGGCTCAAGCTTTTCAAGGGCTTTTTTTGGGTTGGTTTTTTTTCTTTGCAACTGTGTGATAAAAGTCAATGTTGAGTAAGCAAGCCCTTCAGAAGAGAGGCAGCACTCAAGTGTGCAGCTCTGAACTGGGTAGCTTTGCTCAGGGCACTTTCTGCCAAGATGTTTCTATATCTAGAAAGCCAAGAGGAAGGGAAAAAAAAAAAAAAAGAGATGAATTGTCCTTCATCTCCTTTGTGCACTGTAACTGTGGCAAGCATCCAGACAGAAGCATGACTCTTAACTGTGGCCCATTTAACAAAGAAGTCATCTGTAAGACACAAAGAGCAACAGCACAGCACTAATGCCCAAGGTACCTATAGCTGAGAGCACAACTTGGCCTGCAGTGGCTCTCCTGTCCCAGAATAGCCAGGGAAAGGCTGGAGAAATTCACTCTCTGTAGAGAAAATGGGAGAGACAAGGATTATGGCTCAGAAAAACCCAGCAGATTGGAGAAGCCTTAAAGATAAAGCACCATTTACAACCTTCTCAGCTTACTCACAGCAACTGAAAAGCATCTGGAGATGCCACCAGCAAACTGGTAGGTTGCTCCCAAAGCTTCTTCCCCAGGCCAACCCCTGTGCCCTCCAAAATCCTCAGAACCAATCCAAGGTAACCACTCTGACTGCAGCCAGCTCACTACTTCTTCCCACTCTGCACTCTCTGGCTCCAGTGATGCCAGCACTTGGTGTGTGACTTCTTCTCTTAAGGTGCTGAGTCACTATAAAAGGATTTAAAGCATCAGCTGGTAACAGTGGGTTTGCTTCATCTGGATTTTCAGTGTAAGGATGGGAAAAGAAAGAATGGAAGTGGCAGGACAGGCTGTAGCCTGGGGAGGGTGTTCATCCTAGGTAAAGGTTTCTGCAAAGACATTATTAGCATGATAAAATTAAAATTATTATCATTAGAAAATGAAATAAGGGTTAAGGCAGCAAGAGGTGCTGGCAGAGTTTCATTTGTGGAACTGAGCTGTGGTTGTATCTTCATTTTGAAGGCAAAAGGAGCTCTGGTGGTTTACAGACATGAAGAGTTTGTCAGTGGTCAGTCCCTGCTGAGGTTTGGTTGCAGTGGGAAGACAGACAACCCTTCTACCCCTGACAGACATAACCCAGCATCCCTGAAACACATACTGAAGGAAAAAAAACCTAAAAGAGAAACATCTGAGATAATTCTTGAGTAGGCAATAATGAGGGAGAGAAAGAAGAATGAGCAAGGACCCCTTGGGGGCAGATCTTTTTCAAGGAAATAATCCCCAAAATGTTATTTTAACATCAATTTGTTGTTCCATCAAGCAGGGGAAACTGAGATGGGGTTATATGAAATCCAGGGTTGTCACTACCAGTGCTTTCCCTGTCAGGAAGGTAAGAGCTTTGCATTGCTGGCAATAAAGCTGGTGACTGCTCCTACCCAGATCCTCTTGGTATTGAATGGAATCCTCTCAGCCACTGCTGTACATGTTGCCTGTAAATGACCATCAGGTTATGGTGATGCAGGTACAGACATGGAGCAGGAAAAGTTGATTTTTGGTTAAAGAATATATTCTTATATTACACTGTGGCCTGAAAACACACTAAAAAAAATTAAACTAAAAAACCCATGTTGAAAACAAACAAAAGAAATAAATAAAAATAAAAAAGCCAAAATACATACTAAAAAAAAAAAAACAATTAACCAAGCAAAAAGCAAGCCACAAAACACAACAAACCTCACACTCCTTCCTTCCTGAAGTTGTCCCCTTTTATCACTGAAGCAGAGATTCTCCTGTGGTTTAGGCTGGGCTGTAATTTCATGTGTTCTCTAACCCACAGGAGCTCACTGAAGGAGTGATTTATTACCTCCCTTCTCATTTCACCAGCCACTAATCCAATTCTTCATGGGGGAACATTAATGCCAAAGAGATTTCCCAGGAAAACCTAAGAAAACAATTTCCATCTGCTTCATTCTTCCTGGTTCTTGACTTTCACTAGCTCCAAATAACCCCCAGCTCTAAAGTATGATGCTCATTTCTAAACTTCTCATGGTGATGCAAGCACCAGAAAGACCCAAGAGGAGCAGCAGGGGCAGGGAGGGGATTGTCCCCTGTGCTCAGCAATGGGGAGGACAAACCTTGAGTGTTGGGTCCAGTTCTGGGCACCTCAACCCAAGAGAGACTGTGCCAAAACACACACAAAAAAAAGGAAAATTACAAACAGAGCTACAAGTGTTTCATGCAAGACCCCAGATTTGCCATCATTTCCCCTCTTTGGCAGGAGAAGAGGGCAGTGGGTAGATGCAGACTGCACTGGCTCCTGCACTGAGGCATTTGCCATCTGCTTTGTGGAGGAGAAGGCAGTGGAGAGAAAAAAGCCAAGATCTCTCTTTCAATTTTTTGAAAACAAAATTTTCTTTTTTCAAAAAAAAAAAAAAAAAAAAAAAAATTTTCTTTTTTCACTGTTCATTTAGAAGTGATGCA
>JAOEGS010014682.1:86296-153195 GCA_025447755.1 Corythornis vintsioides | reverse complement strand
TACTGATCTTCAGACTTATAGGTAAAGCATAAGATTTATTTTTCATTGTTTTCTGAGTCTATAGGGTACACTTGAGTCACATTTTCATGCCTTTCTTCCAGGTCTTAGAGACCTGAAATTTCATAGTTTTAATAGTTGGGTTTTTTTCTGTTTTCATATGATTCACATTAAATCACAAGACTTTGCAATATTGTTATCAATTTATAGGCAGGCATCACAAAGACTAGAAGGCAGCACTTGTCTTTGAACACATCTTTGACTTCCAAGGTACACACTTTTATTTAGGGATCTCTGAATTAAGCTTTAACCCTTCTTTTTTACTATTTTTTTTTTTTTCCTCTCAAACAGCAAAGCCCAGGGATTACAGTCTATGAACTGGTGTTAAGTGCCCAGCACTAAAGACTGTACTGAGCAGACAGAGGCAAACCTGCCTCCATAATTTGTATGCAAAGCTGCAGAACCGGCAGAGAGAGGTTAGGCTGCCCACTGCTTGGTTTAATTGGAGTTAAGTAGATCTATTATGTGAGTGTGCCCCATACACTAGCTGTTTATTTTGATTAATGCATGCATCTCTATGAGTGAAAAGTCTGTGTGGGAGAGAAACTTTTAGAAGAAATAAATGAACAGCAATAAGATGTTCTATAGACTAATTTTTCCCTAGAGACCTGTGGATTTTTAATGCTTCCCCCTGGCTGGGGTAGCCAGTTTCTGACTCTTTGATAGACTTGCTGCTCAGGAGAAGTGCTCAGCAAAAAGTTGGGACCCTAAGAATTGAAACACTAAATCACCAGTCTTGCTTAAATTTTATTACTTCTACTTTGTGACAGAAATATTAGTTAGCAAAGTATGAGTGGGAATCTGGCCAAAGGGGATGTAGAAACTTGAAATGGTCATTTTAAAGGAGTAAGATTTTAAGTAAGACAAGGGGAAAAGCAGATGGGAAGAAACTTCTTATATTTGCTTGTGAGTGAAAGGCTATACAGCCTGCAAGGGTGTTGTGATGGGAGAGAGAACAAAGGTCAAGGCATTGGCTAGAGAAAGGAGGATAAATCTGTTATCTCCAGGTATCAGACTGGCAGAGAGTTTCAAGGCTGTCATCTTCCTGGACTGTAATGACTCTCCTGGAGAACTCAAGACGTAGATGAACCTAACTGAAAAGAAAATGTAAGAAGCCAGACAAAACCTTTCCAGACAGGGAATGCAGTGCCCTCAGCAGCCAGGGCCTGTTCAGGACCACATAGAGCCACACGAGCCACATCTTCTGGTCAGAAACAGTACCAAAGAGAATACCTGGAGTATGCTTTTTTGGAGTTTAGGACCAAAAAAGACATGTAATTATTCGAAAATAAACAATAAGAATAAAGTTGGGTTAATGGCTCATAATCTTTCAAAGTTTCTAGATGCTTATCCTAATGAAAATGGAACCTCTGAACTTTCTGAGGTTAACTTGTCCACACTTATAACATCATTAGGAGATAATGTCAGTGAAGTGGAACACTGTCACAGGACAGCAGCTTCCCACTGCTAAATAAATGCTGAGCCAAAGCCAAGATATTTATTTTCAAAGTGGGAGATATTTACCCTGTGAACACGTTCTGTTCCAGTGACTTTATGTATCTTACACCAAACTGCTAATGATGTAGATGCTGTCTCATGCATGTGGTTAAACTAATAACAGTTTCTCCATGTCCTCCCATTGAAGTTACATATTTTTATTGGATTAGAGAACAGATTAGCTCAGCATTTCAGATAACCTGGAAAACAGTTGATTCATTCCAGTGCAGTTTCTGACACACCCTGCTTCAGTGGCTCCTCAATGCAAACAGCTGGAAAGCCTGTTGTCTACATCTGTCAATTAATTGTCTTCCTAGGCTAATAACTTGACATAGATGATGTGGCACTTGTGCTGCAGGCAACACAGGAACCAAAACTGCCAAATGCCATTAATTTCAACATGAATGCCACCAAAGAAATATCAGTAGTTCTTGGAGATACGGAGGACATAGAAATCAACAGGACCAAGAAGTTGCTCTTTTTGTGGACTCAAGAATTTCCAGGTCCAAGCCCAAGCAGATGCAGACGTTTGGGGAAAGGCAAAATGGCTCATTCAAGCTTGGGTGCTATGGGTTCCAGAAGCAGAGATGGATACAGGGGCAGAAAGTGCAGATCGTTTTAATACCCATTTCTATTACAACAGATCTTTAGCAGAGCTGTAGACTGATTTCTCTTTGCTTTGACAGTCACGGTCCATGATTTTTTTTCCTGCCTAGAGGAAACAGAAAAACTGCTTGCACAAAAAAAAAAAAACCACAAACACAAACAAATAAACAACTTTACTTTAAATTATTTACATTAAAAGAAATAAAAACTTTAATTATAAATTCTTAAATTCTATTAATTCTTCCTTTCTAGCCTTATATATTGAGGAAAGGATTGAAAGTATGATTTGGAAAATAAATTTCTGGAGAGAAAAAAAAAATCCCATTAAAGATGTTCCCTTTCCCAAGGACACTGAGCTTCTAAGTCACACTGATGACTAGTAGGATATTTGTTATTTCAGGGGTGTAAGGCTCCTTAGTGCTTCCGGATCCTCATGCCTTAAATCTATGAAATCACAGTGTCTTCAATAGTGAAAGTTGAATATTGCATTGGCCTGAACTGGGAGTTGATACAGTAAAAAGCACTGATGTTTAAGAAATACTTATATATTGAAATGAAGCATCTTTTATTGTTTACTCCTATTGTCATTATTTTTACATATGGGCTTTTTCTTAGGCAAGGAATTGGGGTAGAATCAATAAAATAGAATAGAAACATAAGAAAATAAGAAATAAAATCAATAAAATAGAATCAATAAAACCATTAATCTATTGCCTAGCAGTTTGTAGTTAAGTTATTCCACTGACCACTTTCAGCTTTTGAGCTTCCACTGACCACTTTCTCTGCTCCATGGAGAAGCCAGGATATTTTAGTGTCGGCTTCAGAGTATTAACTACAAGGACACACCTTTATGACTTCTTGCATTCCATTTTCCTGCTTTGTTATGGACCCTTTCAATGCTTTATTCTGTTCTAAAAAATATATCCTTAAGGAAAGGAATGCATTTTCCAGGAGCAATCTTAGGCAATGCTGATTTGGGTTTGAGTTTGTATTTTGAGAAACCTTGGTTTTCAGCATGTATCTGTAACTCCAGGACAGTCCTTCCTTGGACAACATAAACTCTACAACTTCCTCCATATTCTACTTGCCTCTCATGCTTTTCCTGTAGGTTTATTTCAATTCATTTTAATATAACCCCAGAGCAGATGTCATCAGGATCCAATAATCACAGTTTATTGGGTGGACAGAAAACAGGCAGTGAAGTCTCTATTGGGATCTTCAGCATCAATTTATGAGGTGCATTGCAAAACTAAAATCCATCTGATTTCCATCAGCTTAGCTATAAATGAAGGCATAATGATTCTGTCCACTTATTTTCAAATCAATTTAACATAACTATCTCCCAGAATTAGGAGACATGGATCACTGCACAGTTTAGGCACTAATATAGTGGTTTCTACTCACCAATGTCCAATAGCACTGATTAGTTCAGCATCCCACTTCTGTATTCACTCCACATCATTAACAACTACTGGAAACTGTAGATTGGTGCTGTTTGGGTTTTCATATACAATCCATGCAATTTAGAGAGCAGAAAATGCAAAATGTTTTAATATCAACTGTTGCAATTGATAAGTGCTTAGTGCATGAGAATGCTAAAAATGATTGGTGCTTTGGGGTAAAAATGTCAATAACTTAAAATTTGGAAATTTGGACTGACATGTTCAGGGAAAACTTGGAGTGAATAAAAATGTCCATTTTATAAGTAAAACTAAACTCTGTTTTATTTATGTTTTCTCCCAGTTTTCAGCTGCCTCATCAGCTTTGCTAGAATACAGGTGTTTTATATCAGCGTAGTGATGCTGATGGCTGAAATGGGGGCAAATCCCAAGTTAGACAAGGTATTAGCAGAATTTATATGAGTATGTAAATGTGCATAGCAACATTTCAGTGTACACATTATTCCAGGGAAAAATTCAATTCACAACATGTAAAGAAAGAATTGAGACATTAAGTTGGATGCATTTTAACGTGGAAGTTTAATTTGTATTTTCTATGTTTATTTATAGGGAAGGCTTTATTATGAGCAGGATGTTCATCTGATCAAATGCAATGATGCAATTAAATTGCTGCTTGTTGAAACAGGTTTTATGGTGCTTATTAAAAGTAAATATAAATAAATGTTTGAAGATCTGTGTGATCAGAAATGCCTTTTGATATTAGGTGGAAATATATCAGTGTATGAAATGCCTTAACTCTTTAAATGTGGCAGACGAGTGTTTTTAAGATCACCACACCAGATTATTATAAACACAACTGACACAAGTCATCTGATTTTTTCAAAAGCTTTTGTCAGAGACCTCATGGGAGGCTATTAAAAAAACAACACAAAGTAATCATGCTCTATATCAGAAATATCCAGGTCAAAGCCAGAATGCAATGTGAGAGTATACTATTAGAAAGCGAGGCAATTAAGAGTAAGAAAAGACTTGTTCTGCTACCAAACGGAGTGGGAGAACTATGGACAGGAACACCCAAAGATGTCACAGGGTCTGCTGCCTTTTTTGCTTCTGCCTTTGCTGAAGAGATTGATGTGATGAAATGGCTAAAGCAATTAAAGGCATGAACAACGAGAAAAACTGTAAGATAAGTGCTTATATTAGTTACTTATCTTCATGGTCACTGAGCCTCAGGAAATTCACCCCAAGGTGAGCCCTATCAGAAAAAAAAAGCTGTCAGGACAATCTCAGAACTGTCACTAGTTATCTTGAGAGCTTGGGGGAGGGGTGTGTCCAGAATACTGGAAAAGTGCAATTATTGAGCCTATCTTTCAATAAAGGGGGAAAGGAGGATAGATTTGTCAGCTTAACTTCAATTCCTAGAAAAATCCTGAAGCAAATAACCAAGCAAACAATTTGTAAGCCTCTAGAAGATAACAAAAAGATGAGTGACAGCCGACGTGGATTTGCCAGTGTGGGGGGTTGACCTCTGCTGGACGCCAGGTGCCCACCAAGCTGCTCTGTCACTCCTCAGCAGGACGGCAAGGGGAGAAAATATGATGGAAAAGCACCATCAAGATAAAGGCAGTTTATTAAAACAAAAGCAATGGCCACACACAGAAGCAAAGGAAAACAGAAGATTTATTCTCTACTTCCCATCAGCAGGTGATGTCCAGCCAGGAAGAGTATGGTTTGTCTGGAAGACAAACATTATAACAATGAATGGTCCTTTACCTCCTCCTTTCTCTTTGATTTTAGTGTTGAGCATATGCCATAGGCTATGGAATACCCCTTTGGTCAATTTGGGTCATCCTGGCTCTGTCCCATCCCAGGATCTTGCCCCTCCCATCCTACTGGTGAGGGGGAATGTTGGAGAGACATCCTTGATGCTGTGTGAGACCTGTTCAGCAGTAGCCAAAACACTGGTGTGATACCAACAGCTTCCTAGCTACCACTACAAAGCCCAGCTCTATGAGCACTGCTATGGGGAAAATTAACTCCATCTCAACCAGAATCAACAGAGTCAGGAACAAATTTTGTCAAACCAACTTAATTTTCTCCTGTGACAGAGTAACGTACTTTGTGCATAAGTCAGAAGCAGAAGATGCCATATGGCTTGATTTCAGTGATGCAAGTTCTGCAGTGTTTCACCTGACACAGTCAGAGTAAGGAAAGGAAACACTGACTAGATTAAACTGCTCTAAGATGGGTAGAGAAATGGTTGGAAACTTGTACTCAAGGCATACAGAGGAAAATAAAGTGTGTTTATTAGGACAGAGGATGACAAGTAACTGAAAAGAGGTCCAACCACTTGGGAGGGTGAGAATTCAGAATGAGCTTGACAATTTATAGACAGTCTGAAACATTGAAAGTGACTTCAGGGAACTGCTGGCTAATCAGCAGCTCTGCAGAAAAAAAGAACAATGATGAGGAATATGAGAGGGTCCCTGGAATTATTATTATTATCAGCAAAGTGACACTTTTGCAGAAAAGCCAAATACTATTATGGGATGTACACGCAGAAATAATCTCTCTAAGATACATGATATAATCTTTCTGCTCTATTTGGTATGAATGAGGCCATAGCTAAATCATGGTGGTCCCTCTGCAGTTTGCATTTCAAGAAATATTTGGGTCAGCTAAAGGCAGAGCAAAGTGATTAGGGCTGTAGAAACTTGACCTGTTAGAAGTCAAAAAGTTGAGATTGCATCCTCTAGAGAAAAGATGAAGTAGAGACAAGATTAGTAGTCTTCAAATGCATAAAAGGTTGCTAAAAAGGGAAAAAGATTTAATTGTTCCACATACCCATTTTCTATGTGGCAATAAATGATCTGCTCTAAACTGTAGAAAGGTGTATTTCTGTCAGATGCTGGAAGAACCTTTTAATGGTAAGAATGAATAAGCACAAAAATGTATTGCCTTAGAAAATTGTGAATCTCCATCACCGGACACCTTAAGAACAGTTTAGATAAACACATGTTGGGAATAGTTCAGACAGAGCTGAAAAAAAAAAAAAAAAAGACTTCTTGATGTTCTTTCTACCCATTTCTTCTTTACTTCTCCAAAACATTACGACCAGGGAGCACAAAGGGTCACCATTCAGAGCTGAGGAGCTAAATGCATTTGCTAATGATGTGCACAAAGGATAAGCAGGACCTTGGCAGATGACAGAACATTTTATCTAGTTAAAGTTTACTCAGAGGAATTTTTGACAGTACTAAATGGGAAGAATGATAGCAAAGATAGCCTGAAGTACTTACTCAGTGCTGCCTGGGCTAGATAGTAAACCTGAAGATCTAGGTGACTGTGCACAAGACACATGAGTGTCCTGTTCAGCCCTTTCCCATGGTGAAACTGAGCATGAAAGAAAGGAGAGCATGACAAATATCATACTGCTGAGAGGGAAAGTCAAAGGAACTCCTTAAGATTAAGACTTTCTTCTGTCTGTAAAATAGAGGCTTGTATTCTGACACAGGGTTTTCTTCTCCTCAGTTAACGACTGCACCATTACTAGTCACCAGAGTCTACACTAGGCCATTCTTTCCTTTCAGACAGGTACTCTATTCTACTTTGTTTCTTTGCAACTAGCAACTCTTTTTTTGAAGTGCTTCTACAGGCAGGTTCTACCTAATGGTAGAACATTCCACTTCTCAGGGAAATCCATAGAATCAGATCTGAGTCTACCATATATTTTAAATTAACCAAGGTGTTACCTGCAGTCTTGATCATGATGACAAGCTAAAGAAAACCAATGTGCACCAAGATGCCAGTGATTACTCTTAAGAAATGTTGTCTTTCAAGCCATCAAGTAATAAATCCTTTCTCCTACAGAACTACAGAACTATAAATCCACTCTCACCAAACATAACACAACACCGCTAGGTTTTCTTGATATTCTAAAAGGAAGAAACAAGTTCTTCCTACCTGACTAGAGTGTCAAGGAGAGAAACCTTACAGTTAGTATCTGCTATCTATATATATTTGTCTCATATCAATATAAAATGATTGTTGTATTTCCCCCAGCTGTAGTTGTCTTTGCAAAGTGGATAATTGTGCCTCAGAGTCTCTAAACTGTGCTGGTGTTCTTCAGGATATAAACTGCTACAGAAATGCCTAAAAAATCATCTACTTTCATGGTTTGAGTTTGATCATAAAGGAAAGACAATTCCTTGCACAGCCTTTGGAGGAGGAAAAGTTATCAGCAGAACTTAAAGGTGTTACTTGTTGGAGTACAGCAATGCAGACTTGACAGTTTGAAACTACTAGATAAGTGTCACTAAATAAAGTAATGGGGTCAAATCTCATGTGTCTTTAAACTGGTACAGGTCCATGGAGTTTAACAATGCTGTGCTAATTACAGCAGCAGAGGATTTGCCCTCTAGTTTCTTAAGGCCTGTCACAGCCAGCAATGCTCTGAACACAGGCATAAATGTTTATTCTCATTTGGAGATCGTTGGCTGCACTTGCTTGTGTTCATCTAGATGCAGAGACTGATGCAGGACAAGATCTGTGCAGCTCTCTGGCCCTGGCACGGCTACCAGCAGTCTGTACGGTTTCATTTTGAACTCCGGCACCTCGGAATAAGCTGGAGAGGAACTAATAACTCTGCCTGGTGTCTCCAGGTCTAGAGAGATCTGAAATGCTTTTATTGATAGACGATGGACTCTGTTTGTGACTGAGAAGTGCAGGGAGAGTTGAGGGGGGTTGAGCTGCTGAAAAAAACATAACTATTGAACTACTTTTACTGAGAAAAGGAAAAAAGTGAGCAAACAAAACAACTCAATGTAGTGTGTATTAGGTCTGAATTCACCTTAGGCCTTTTATCTACTTTTATCATCCTGTTTTCTCTCTGCTTTATTCCCTGCTCCAGTCTATAAGAATTTGACAGCATTGCTGCCCTTTAGCAATCCTTGCTCTACATGGGAGGGCAGCAGAATATTAGCTAGTTTAATGACACGCTCTGGCTCCCTAAAAGAGCAGTATTCATCATCATCACTTAAGAAAACACCTTATCTCAAGGAGACAAGGTCAAGCAGGTTATTGCATCCATATCCATTACAAGGTTGCAACATCTACACTGAGGTTACCAAGAGTCAACGTACATTTTACTACTATTTCAGAGAGAATTAATGTATTGAACCACAGTGCTAGCTAATTATCCATATCATTGACCCCGACACCGTAATGGAAAGTATTGTTCACCCATTGCACAGCAGCTCACACAGAATTAGCTTTGCATTGAACATACTATAATTAAGGCCTGAAAGCACATAAATGGTTAGAAAGAAGAAAAAGGTCCACTCTTGGTCTATTTTACTCCCTCTGTCCCGTTCTTTCTTCAGGTGCAACTCTAAGTGGCCTTTCAATTCATTTACTTTGCAACCTTGTGTCCAACAGTGATGTGCACACTGGTCTTGGCATCCTAAAAACGTGGGCTGCTGTGAATTCAGACTAGAAGGGACCTGGTTCATCCAAGGCCCTGCTCACAACAGGGTTAGCAATGAGGTCAGACCAGACTCCTCTGTAGAGGTATGAACACAATGTTCCACCTTTCAACTGGATTGCTCCTGCTGAGGCCACTGTGCTGTCCTGAGTACCACAGCTATCTCTGCTTCCCTGAGTAGCACTACCAACACCCCATCACTTTGTCACCACACTCGTAACACTGAGGTACTAAGTCTCAGAAAGTAGTTCTAAATATATAATTATTTGCAGTTTTTCAATCACCATCTATTTTATGGTTTCTTTTCCATTATTAATTTTCTTCCTCTTTCCTGACTAGTCATTTGTCTTAAATATTATTCTCTATAAGTCTCTACATTGTCTGATGAAAAGGAATCAGACTTCTGAGTGTGTTCTCAGACTTAATCTTGCAATTATCTCCTTTATATTGTTCATGACTCGGCCCAGGCTCTCTCTTTAGGAGGATTATTTGGCCTGAATAAATACCTTTAATGATTGAAGACTCAGTTTCAATAGTTTACAAAGGCTTTCATCTTTATCAACATTATGAAAGACTGCAGTGTGATTTTTAGATTTAGTGGCATAATCTCTTCCTTGGACTCATAACAAGCCTTCTCCAAGAGTTAGGAAAATGTAGTAACCACTTTTTCAGTATTTTGATTTTTCTCTTCCTCACTGGACTCAGAAATTGGATTCTAGGGTATAAAAACAAGGAAAATTAGAAGAACATTTGAAGATCAATGCATGGGACTGAAAAGTAGAGATCCCAGGATTATATAACATGTTTCTGATAGCTAGATTTGTGTCCTGACTTTAAGTTTTCGTGTATTAAATGGTATAATCTCTATGTTTATGCACAGTAACTTCAGGCAACTGTCAAACTTTTAGGAGTGCTCACAATTTGAATCCTTAAAAACTGAATTCCTCTGAAATGAGCAAAACACCATCTCATGGCAAAACTTTCTTGAAGCAGTCAAGAAATAATAAAATAATGGCTTCAGAAACTGAGACCCCCAAGGAAACACACCATCATTGCAAAGAGCCAAAGCACAAATTTGCTCAGGATGCAGCTGCCTGACAAGAGCAAGAACATCTTCCTAGTTTTGAACCTTTAACTAAGTATCAGTATGAAGATTTAGACATCAAAAACAAGATATTGCTCATGATAAAGTAAACCTGACCTTGATTGAGCAGGGGCTGAACTAGACAACCTCTTCTGGTCCCTTCCACCTTGTGATCTTGCAAATGATGGATAACAGTATTTTTTTAGAATATAGTTTTACATATTCAATTGCCAGCTTTATCACTGTTGGTTTAAAACTCAGACTTTTCTCAAGAAATTAACTAAAAAAAACCACTAAACGACAGCAAAGAATCTGTAAAATTGAATTCAATATCACTCTTTAATATCCAGGCTAGAAAATGCAAAGTTTGTAAGGCAAATACAGTAAATCTATGTACATATTTAGTGGATTAGATGTATAATACACGTGGATGACTGTCCTATGCTATGTTTTATTTGCTACACTAAATGCATGGTATCTTACAGACCACAGAGAATTGTGCTCCTGTATTAATTACATTTTTAAGTGATTTTCTAATCTTTGGACCATTTTAATATCTGACTGCTGCAGAAAGAATGTATTAGAATTTCACACAGCACTGCTATTTGAAAGAATTTAAATATTAAGCAAAAACTCTCATTTTTTGGTGTTCTTTCAGCCATTTATTTCTATTAGTATCAAAGTGGCTGTTTTACATTATGCAAACATTCATTGCAAAAGCAACTTGGATAGTAGGTTAACTCTTAGAGAAGAAATATAAGCTACGATAACATTACCCAGTGTGGATGAGTTACACTGAAGACATTAATGTCAGTATAAATCATTCTTTGTATGAAATAAAAGTTCTTTATTGCATTACAGCAAGATCCTAAAACAAGGTAGATGGATGCTGTAGAATGTATTCTGGGTGTTGCCAGTCAATTGCTGCTCTTTTTAAAGTAAAAGATGAAATTGTAGACAATGATATCCAGAAGAACATAAAAATCTGATGTATACCCACAAAATCAATGACAATTTAGAATGAAGCTTGAAAACTTGGTATAAAACACTATCTTTATCTCATCAAGCTAGGCCTACAACTTGTCCCATTGAGGGAATTTATGGAGGCAGTACTGCAGTATCTTTAAATGAATGTGAATTCCCTTACTCCTTCAGGTCTAAGACACACAGTAGAACATGATGACCTGTTAAGCAGCAGCAAAGGTAATAACAGCTTCACTTACAGGGATATGGGAAATCAACCAGTCTTTCGTTTTAAGAGACTCTTTAGTTGTGAATAATAAAACCATACTATAAAAATATGTTTAGCAAAACAAGGAATTAAATTGTTTTCAGAGCTTGCTGAAAAAAATTCCATCCACGTTCTTTCAGTAGAAAGAGAAAAGATGTTTAGAAAATGAAAAGTTTTCTGGAAATAAATTTTTTCTGAGAAAGGTTGTTTTGGGCTTTTTCCTGCCTTGAAAACATGGACTAAAAGTCATATTTATTGTTCTTTCTCACCCCTACTCCTCCCCTCCCCCAAGAATTTTCTGTCTCCATCACTAACTAATCCTTAAGTAGCAGTTTACATCAGTAGTTTTTAAATCAATACAAAGGAGAAAAATGTCATAGTTCCTCCTAAACCTAACACAGCAAGGGGGGGGAAGGAGGTGCTGAAGTGTCTTGCATTAATCACCCAGCATGACAGTGCAGCAAAACCCACCTCTAAAACCCTGGGATGGTTTTCTACTCATTTTTGGACATCCAGCCAGAGTGATCTTTTGGCAAGAAACCCACTGAAATCCTCTAGCCACAAATATCTTTAAGTATGTTGGAAAATGGATTGAAACTTCATATGGAGAAGTTCATCTGCTGAAGGAGGAACTCAAGGCTCAATTAGAAAAAAAAATCTTCCCTTCCTATTCAGCTTCTTAGCATTGGGAGCCAAACCACACGAATTTTTGTGCCTTGAATGTTTATTGTTTTACTTTGTAGCTCAGCAGACAAAGAAGAAGAGAGCAGGTGTGGAAGGCAGGGAAAAACAGTGGGAATCCTTCAAGATGGGAAAAAATAAAAAGAAAGAATAAGTTGCTTTGTGCTACCAGTGCCTACAGTGGAGGAGCTAAACCTCATTCCCAACAGCAGTTCTGCCTCTTTCTCCATGCACTTCATTCTTTACATAATAAAAGAAAATGATACTTTGTCAGGTTGTATTAAAGATAATTATCTCCTGCAGTCCTTGTGATTTTCTATGGTTCTATAGTTAACCCAGTTACAGTCCTTGATATTTGCAGAGCAAGTGGTTGTTATTGCTTCAAAACAGACATTCTTTGTTCCTGAAAAACTCCTTAACAATCCAGATGTTGTCCTTGATTGCTGGTCACTCAGTCAGGAACAGCATGGCCAAATTCAAGGGCAGCCTTTGATTAGTTTGCATTCTTGAGAGCCTCTGAGAAAGGTCCTCATGCCTGTCACACAGCTAGTGCCTGTGTTCCTACTGGGGAAGATGGCAGTGACACCATGAGCCATTAGGGCACAAAAATGAAGCAAATATCTATGGAAGTTTAAATGATTTCCACATAGCCATGAGGGTGGAAAAAAAGTTGGGAGTGACCACTCTCATTGCACAAGAATTCTTTCTTAGGTATAGTCTAAATCTACCTTCTTTTATCTTAAAAACATCACCCTTTGTCCTGTTGCAACAGGGTCTGCTAAAATGACTGTCCCATCGTTCTTATAGTGCCCCTTAGTACTGAAAGGTTGCAGTGAGGTCTGCCCAGAGCCTTCTCTTCTTGAGGCTGAACTACCCCTTCAGCCTTTCTTCACAGGAGAGCTGTTCTATCCCTTTGGGCATTTTTGTGGCCTCCTCTGGGCCCATTCCTTTCCTCTGCTAAGGACTCCAGGGCTGGACACAGCACTCCAGGACAGGTCTCACTAGACCCAGGCAGAGGGTCACGAAAGCCTCATTCTTCAGTATTGAAGCACACAAAGGTTTGTCCTTTCCTACAAGCCTGCACTGGAGTCCTCCTTATCTCAGAGCTTTCTTTCTCAGACCTGCAGAGGGGCAACATCACACCCTAGGGATGCATTCTTAGGTGCCTCGTGTAGTTTTACCTTATGGAATATCTAAAAGCATCAGCTGAAGGAACTGCACTGTGCTGTACACTGTACCAGCACTATAAAAGACAGTAGGATTCTCAAGCCACTCATCATTTAAACAGACAAAAGAATGGGAGAATGTAAATATTATCATTCCTGTTTAGCAAACGGAGAGATGGGGGGGGTCAGGAAGATTAAGGAAGAAAACCCAGATCTCGTGAATTCCAGACCAGTGTCTGAACCACTCCACCACAGTTCTGCTCTCCACAGGGCTGCTGCCTTTCGATTTTGATCAGCACATTTTGCTTCCAGCAGTTACTCTGTCTGATTTCCGTAGCCCTATTAAATTTTCTATAGATGATGTAAAAGGTCAGGGGAAAAAAAAAAAAACAAAAAAAAAAAAAAACAAAAAAAACCAAAGCACATGCAAACTTGTTGAGAAAAAATGCCATCTCTTTTCTGAAAGCTTATTGTAAAATAAATAAATAAAGTAGTATTAAAGAATGGCAAAATTACCAAGGGAGTCATAAAAAGTTAGCTTTAGGCCAGAGAAATGTTGCTTTTCATTTCTATATAGTACATGAGAATATTTTGTGGACTAACAGTGCATGAATAATGTTTTATTAAAATGTATATCTTTACAGCTTTATTTTATCAGGTCCTTCAAGGCTTGGTATAAAAAAGGTTTAACAAGTTTGACACATGCTGATTTAGCATTTATACCACAAACTGAATCTGCTGCTTTGTGAGGGAAAATAGGCCAGCTTTCAAAATACAAACACTGTGAAGTATTCAAAGTGAAACATAACAAAAGTGAGAAGTGGGAAGAACAAAAGAAAAAAAAAGAAGAAGGAAAATGCAAACCATGATCATTTCAAACCTGTTGTGGAAAGATTTTTGGATGAAGGTAGAAAATATATTGCATTCAATGCTGCAGCACTAATGGTCTCAGTATCCAAGGTTTTTCACAGAATATGCAAGTTTGATCTGTGGAATTCAACTAAAAGCAGCCAGTCAGGTTTTTTTCTCATTTCATCTTTCAAATGAGCATTTGCTCAGGCCCTTCCTGAGCAACCTTAACTCTTTCAGCTACCAAACATATTAGCCAAAAGAAAACCGTTCTAAAGAATGTAAATGTCTTAAAATTTGAAATCTATGTCCCATCAGCAGTTGCAGAAGGAAACATTTTTGAAATCATCTCGTTCAGTCTTAGTCTCCAACCCAGGAGAAAGGCATCCTAATGTTCATCAGGGCTCTTATTTGCAAGCTGGTTTACATGGCAATAATTATGCATTGCTGTAAACACCAACATTTAGGAGAAAAATGCCTTTTCCTGTGCTAAGCTAAACTGTGACCTAGATTCCTGCAATACTGAAGTTAGACAAACTTCAGCTCAACTCAGAGAACCTGTCTTGTATATGACTTTTTAAAAACATTTTTAATTACAGTTTTTCTTTTTGTACAAACCCTGGATAACTGGCATGTTTTGTAACTGCGTTTTTATTATTAAATTTGCCACATGGAGACCATTTAAAATTATTTTTGTGTCTATTACTTTGATATTTTTGTACTTCTGCTTTTAAAGTAAGCAGATGGGCGTTAGCTAAATCCTCTGAGCTACTTGTTTATACAAATGGACTGTAGAAACAAGTATATACATCTATACACTAAGATTGCTGGAATTGCTACAGCACTGCTATAGGCAGAGGAGAGGTAACATCTTTTTATTAACAACAGGACAACCTTTATTTTATAGAGCTAATCAACAAACTAATCAAGATTTGGAGCTGTACCACTGCCCAACTTCATGGTGAGGCTTTTATGTTCTATTTACATCTCTTCCACATTTCCTGTATTTCTGCCAAATTGCAGAAGTTTAACTCTGAACTTTTATTTCTTGGTATATTGAATAGCAGGGACCCACTCTATATTATAACTTAATGTATATGTTAAAGGAAAGCTAGTTATATATGAGACCCCTCATGTTTTCTCTTATCAATACATTCTTATGACACTCATTTAAAGACTATTTTCCTGACTTTTGTGTTCTCTTTGGCTTAAAAATCCAAGCTATCTGGTCTTAAAAACTTTTGAGTAGCAATCATTTAGGGGTAATTACTTTTTAAAATTATTTGTATAGATAGCACTTTTTCCTAACAGTAATTTTTTAATTTCTGAAGATTCCAAAGTTATTTGTATGGGCCATTTCATTTTCTAGCAGCACAAGTGGACACAGTCACTTTCTGCAGCAATCCAGAAGGAAACAGTGATGGTTATCACATTCCATTGCCATTTAAAAAAAAAAAAAAAAAAAAAAAAATTATACTTGTTATTAAGCCTGAACATCAAAAGGTAAAATGAAGAGAGCTATTCTCATTAAGTGCATTTGCTGATTTTGAGAAAACAGTCCTTTGCACCTACTTGATGCAAATGAATATGGGATGTATCTATCAGAAATTCTGTAGCTTTATTAAGTTTTGTGGAACCTTTGTTCTTTTAGAAAAAGCCTAAGTTGTATTTTTGGCCAATAGCTTTTATCTTAACTGTCTCTGCTAGAGAAAATCCTTAACAGTCTTCACAGGCAATACAATGTGTTGGGGGTAGGGAATATGTCATTTCTTGTGGTAACAGGTATGGTAACAGCAGAAATTTTAAGCCAATTTTTGCCTTTTTAGGGTTTATTTAGTTTGAAACAGGCTAATACTTTCCTGAATAAATAGCATAGCTCTTTACAACAATTGCCAATTTCTTTCCATTGTATGTTTTATTGCTGAGTGATTCAAAACTGAAAAATGCTGAAATCATCCTAGGAAAAAAATAGATTAGGTCTAATGGAAAGTGATAATTGGGGAAGCTATGAAAGTTGGAATTTTTCTAGCCTAATAATAAAGGATCAAATGTTAATTTTGACTGCTTTTCAGTAATCTGCACAAGGGAAGATTTGTATGACAATAGAAAGCAATTGATGAAGGAATTTTCTTGGGATTTTCATACAAATTCACCAACTGCAAAGCTACATTTTCTGGTGACATATTACCCTGATTGTTCAGTTGGTTTTTCTAAGAATTTCCATTTCATATTAACTTCTAAACTCTGTGAATCTAGCAAGGCAGATTAGAGCACTCCCAATCCTTGTGGCAAATTTCTTACCTGCAATGACAATGGCTCTGAAACACTATCACTGATTTAATTAAATGCTGTCCTCATCATCCCATCGTCTTCACCATCATGTGATCTCCTTCCTCCTTCATAATATTTTTTCTTTTCTTCAGTTTAATCTTGTTTCCCATTTGGATAGTGGGAACAAGGGTTAATCAGATGCTCTGTGATATAAAATGAGCTGATAGCTGTTGATGAGAGTGTTCCAGGAAGGTCTGCAAAGCAAGTTGTTTTGCTTTGTTTTCTTCTAAGCATTGTGGGCGGCCCAATCCTCTCTGCAGGCCTCTGCTTCCACAGAGTTGTCCAGATGGTCTGGCTCTGACCCTCTTTCCTTTCATGTGAAGTGGGGAGGTGGTGGGGAAAATTTGTGCCTGGCTTAAATGACTCATCCCCCAGATCCCAGGGCCTCAGCTGCTATACAATCCTCAGGAGATCCCAAAACGTGCTTTACACTGTTGGGGTTTTGTGTTTTGGGTTTGTTTTTTTTTTCTTTTTAACTAATCTCATCACCACCTCTTGCTCCTTGAGCCCTGAAGGATACAGGGGAGCAGATGTTGCCCCCTGTTAGCTCTAAGCTGTAAGGCAAACTGGAAAGTGAGAGGCAGGGCATGTTGGGATGGCTTTGGCTGCCTACAGCAACGGCACAGTAGACCTACCAGTGCTTTGGGCATGTTGGAAAAAGGCCAGTTGTCCAGGTTTGTGGAAGACACAACCTGACTGAGACATACTGAGATCAGTCTCCCCCCATTCCCCACTAGACAGCTGGTCATACCCTCAGCTGATGAACCTTACAGCACAATACTAACATTCCAGCCAATTAATAGCTGGAGCAGCCAAGAAGGCTTTCAAGTAGCTTGTTTAGTAGGGTAGTGTGAAGGTCTAGGCAGTGAAAACTCAAAATTGAACCTGTACACTAATGAATGTGAAATAAATATATTTATTTAGTGCCTATATGTGTTAGTCTGATGAATTAAAATCAAGGGAGCTGGGAATTTACACAGAAAAATCTGATACAGTTATCTTGTTGAAAGACTATTGATTTGAGTAAAAAGATTTAGTATCTCTACACATAACTGGTAACTAGTGGGAAAAAAAAGGTGAGTGGAGAGGATTTTAGGATCATGACTGGGGTTGGAAGGGGCCTCAGGAGATCTTTAGTCAAACCTCCTGCCTGAAGCTGGGCTAGCTAAGAGGTCACAGCACATTGCCAAAGGAGGAGTCTTCAAAGATGAGTCTGTGTAAAGTATAAAATAAAATTGCTATAAAGTACTTGAAATGGAGATAATTTGTGGAATTAATGGATGGATGGAATAGCAGATGCCCAGAATCTTGGTGCTGTGGAGCCATGCAAACATTCATTAGATAATGGTCTATAGGATCATAAGAGAGGCAGGGAAGGCTCTGCACTAAACCCACCACCTGCATCTGCATCACTGGGACTGAGAATATGCATCAATCAATGATGTAACTAATAGTGCTGCAAAGACAGCTCCACTCAACCATTTAAAACAAGAGACTCAAATCAAACCTCAGAATAAAATGTGTTATTCCATAAGCACCTGTCAGTAAAGCATGGAGGGGAATCAAGGTGTGATGTGATTCTTCAGTTCCTGAGACATGGCTACTTTACCCATGCAGTTGGTAGCAAAATACCTATCATATGCATGAGTTTTGTAAGGAAAGTAATATCAAACATGAATTATTTTGTGCTCAATGCAAACAAAGTCTCTTCTGGACTTAATTATGTTGGATAAAGATGAATTTGTAATTAGGCTGGAAATTAGTGGTTGCCTAAGGTTGAACAGTCATGACATAATTCCAGTCCAGCAAACCAAGTACATCCCTGCTGGTCATACACATACTGGTGCTTTAAAAGAGATCTTTTTCTAAATGAGAAAAAATCTAAATTAAACTATTCAGAAAATAGGAAGTTTTCTATTCATGGTTTATTAGATTGTCATAAATCCACACTAAGGAAAGTCGATACATTTGGCTCACGTATTTATACCATCTAAGTAGTATGGACAGCAATTATATAGAGAAAAAAAGGGGAAATAGGGGAAAATGAAAAGTTGTGAAGTATTTAAGGTTTTAATAGAAAAGTCAAAGGCACAGCAAGGTGTGAGGGGTGGCTGTCAAGACTAAGACCAAGTGGGGAAAGCTAAAGGTGTGCCAGGAGCAAAGAGCAATGCTATAGCTCAGGGGTCTGTGAACATTTATTGCCACATACTGGTCTTGTTGCTGGGAAGGCAGTAACAGTTCTTGGTTCTGGGACAGCCTATTTACTTGAAAGTGGTTCTTAGATCACTCTTTAATTTGGGAATTCCTGTTTTAGGAACACTTTTCTCACATTATTGAAAATGACATAATTTTCTAAAAATCCAATGTATTTTCCTTCACTAGGTTATTTTCTTAATTATATTTGCTGGAAATAGTTTCAATTGAAGTTTTGTTCACCTTCAATTTATTTTCTTATTTCTAAAGCCTTTGGCAATCTTTCAAAGTGCATCCATACAGACTGAATTTTTTCTCTCAGCCTTAGATGATAGCTCTCAATAAATCCGTGAGCAGTGCTTGCAGAGTGGAGAACACCTTCCCTTTTCTCCTCCCCCCAAGCAAAGCTCCAGAATAAAACATGATCCACAACACTGAGCTGCACACTTCTAAAACAGTTCCTTTTTAAACAGTTTTATGCTACATTTTGTATATGAACTCTTGGTGCAGGTCATTACTAGCTGGAAAGACAGAGGTGGGAAACAGTTTCTTGTAAATATTTTGATTCTTTATTTGAAATACAGCAGGATGATCTGCTCACACCACTAAGGATAATGAAATTTGTTTCAAAATTATAGAAAATTTAGGTAGCTAGAAACATCTCTTTGAAATGGATCATTTTAAATGTGTAGACTAAATTAATCTGCACTGAAAATGAAATTTTATTTGCCATACCATGGCCGTGTTAAAGTTATGTGGGTTCAAAAAGGACAGGTGGGAAGCCCCATATACTCATGGGTTCCTCTTTCTATCAACAAAGAAAACATACCAGAAAAGATACAAAACATTCAGTTGAAAAACATTTGACTAGCAGGAATGTAACTAAGGAAAACGAGGAATTGCTTCAAAAATACCCATTTCATGCTTTTACCATGTTACAGTGGAAGAGTATTAGTACTCACAGGCTCTTTACTTTGCATCCCTTGGCAGCCTAGGGAAGATTATGGCTATTCATTACAAGCAAAGCACAGATTAACTGGATTGGACACAGGCCAATTAACATCTCAAAGCAGGTCTCAGATGGATGATTGTGTTTTGGGAGAAGTATTAGGCCCAGTTTTGTCATCAATAATGTCAACATGACGCTGGAACTCACTTTTGATGTCATTAAATTAACATTAATTTTAGATGCAGCATCCATAATTTGAAAAGAAGGTTGTCTAGAAAAAAAACCCTTGAGAGCAGGGTTTTGAGGGCAGGGAGGAGGGTGAAAAGCAAACTCAAAGCCCGGAACTTTAGAAAAGAAGACTTTGTCATCCTCAAATATAGGATAAAGTCCTGGAAGGAAGGATGACCTGAGAAAACTGGTTTGTATTCAAGCATCATCTCTTCCAAGCCCATGAGAGTTTCAACTCAATTAGAAGTCAGGCAAAAATATCAGGAGGCCAGTGTGGGCAGCCAGGAGCTCTGGCCAAACTCTTAAGACAAAGAGGAAGCCTACAGAGTGTGGAAGCAAGGACAGGTAACCTGGGAGGAATTAAAGAAACATCAATCTAACCAGGGTTGAGTTAGGAAAGCTAAAAAACAAATGGAATTGAATCTGGCCGTGGATGACAAAGACAAGAAGAGCTTCTAGAAGTACATGGCTGAGAAAAGAAAGGCATGGGGACGTGTGAGCACATTGCTCAGTGAGACAGGGGACCTCATGAAACAGGACAAAGAAAAGGCTCATGTACTGAACGTTCTCTTTGCCTCAGTCTTGACTAGCAAAACCAGCTTTAAGGAATCCCAGACCCCAGAGACCAGGGAAAAAGATGGAGAAGAAAGACCTACTGCTAGTAGAAATCAGGGAACACTTAAGCAAACTGGACAGACATAAAACATTGAGTCTGATGAGTTGCACCAACGAGTGCTGAGAGCTGCAGATGTCATTGTGAGGATGGTCTCAATAATCTTTGATTCATGATGGTGACTAGGAGAAGTGCCCAAAGGCTGGAAGAAAGTCACTGTCACTTCTGTGTTCAAGAAAGGCAAGGAAGATGACCCAGGAAAGTACAGAGCAGTCAGTTTCACCTTGATCCCTGGGAATATGATGGAACAACTAATCCTGGAAATCATTTCCTGACACATTGAGGACAAGAAAGTCACCAGGAATACTCACCAAAGGGAAATTATGCCAACCTTTCTAAGGACTTTAGGCCTGTTCATGATTAGTTCACTTTCTGCTTACTTTCTAAGGAGCTGTTGTCTAAAAGAAAAAGGAAAAAGGGAAAAAGGAAGGCTTGGGAATATCTAAAAGCAGCCTGTTGACTATTTCTGCAAGAGAAAAAAGCTTTCTCAGACTCCTAGATACGGAATAATTATCAGCAGCTGGAACTTCTCATTTACAGACAGGCTGCACACTAAAAGAGATAAATATCAGTTACTCGAAGAAACTACTATGAAAAGCAGAAGCATCTTCCCTGTCTGATTTCCTCAGGCAGCGACTGAACTCTTTCCTGGCTGATGAACAACAAATGCAATTTATAATTCAGCCCTCTAAAAATTCTGTTAGACTGGGGGTGCAGTGAAGTCTAAGATGGGATTCTCTACTCATCTCTTATTACCAGACACACCATGAATGTGTGAAATGAAGTAAGTTTCCTGAGGATACTTAATGAGTTATTATCAACCAACCCATCCCGGGCCTGGGACTCAGCCCATATTAAGTTCATTAAGCAGCTACTAGAAAATAATGGATTTGTTTAGGCTACTACAACTGAATAGCCAAACAAGAAGACGAGGACATTTTCCTTGCTTGTCTATGGGCCAAACTCCACAAGATGCAATTTTCAAGACACCCAGTGTCTAGAGGGCAGTGTAATGTTCTAGAAGCTGGTTCTATTAATCTAACTCTTTTTGCAGTCTTTATTGTTTGGGTTTTGTCAGATGAAGCAATGAATGTTTATGCCCGAGGTTTAGAAAGTAATAAAAGTGTTTTATTTTCAACATGGGGACCTGTGCTTGTCTTTATTGGAATCATAGCCTAGGCCTTGTCTGGGAGAAAAATCACTAATGTGCTTGGGCTTTTGTAAATAAGGTCAGCAAGAAAGAAAAGTGTGACATGAGATTTGGAATATTTTTGAACAGAATGCAAGGATCTCTTGTAAACAAACCATATGTGTAAATATGACCTGTGTGTATAAATAATGTAATCTGGGCTACAGTAACTATTAATGCTTTGAAAGATATAAAACTTTCATGAAGAGATGTTGGAAGTAATGGAATAGCCACTGTGGGAAGGAATGAGCATTTATGTGATGGGTTTTTAAAAAATGAGTACTAGAAATAGAAAAAACATGGTACTGCTTTACTGCTTTTTCACAAAAAAAAAAAAAAAAAATTATTTAGGTAATAAAGGCAAATAATTGCAGTTAATAATTAAGGAGAGAAAAAAAAAAGCTTTCTCTGATTGTCCCTGAATCTGAAAAAGGACCCTTATATTGAACTTTTTATATGGATAAATTGCATTTTAGAACTGAATTAAATTCCAGCTTTCTCTTGATGAAATAATACTGTTATGAAGCTCTGAAACTCTCCCCTGTAGTGTTTTCACAGGGATAACCTGTTGTTCTTTTTTTTTTTTTCCTTGGGAGAGCAACAGATGATTGGAGTGTGCTCCATGGTGCTTTGTTTAGACACACACACACCTGTACATGCATTTGTAGATGCTTGTGCCTATGCAAGCAGATAAGCACTTCTAAACAAGGGCTCCAGGGGAGTTACGTGCCCAGAATCAGACACCCGATTGGTTTTTGTGCCTATCAAAATCTTCTGTCAGCTGTTATGGCAAAAAGTAGTCTTCCCATTTTGTCAGCTCTCCCTGCCTTTGTAATAGGAAGGAAAGATCAAACAGTGTTATCTCCAGTGAGTCCAGTAAATCTTGAATCCCAACCAGCATCAGAGATAAACTCAGCCTGTGCTGGCTCAGTTCATACACAGGCTAAAAGGATGCTTCTCTGTGCCTTTCTATGAAATATGTATGATTGCTCTGGCATCTAAAGCATTTTCTCTTCCCCTGCTTGCATGCCATCATCATCTTTAGGCCAATAGCAAAGAATGCTGCCACAAGGGGCCTCTTGTGCTTCTCACTCTGCTTATAAACTCCATGCACAAGGTGGGTGTTTGTGGTTGGTGCTTTCAAAACCATGCACCTGAATGTAGCTTAAAATAGAATCTCAGAAATGGAAGATTTGTTTCACAGTTTTCTTAATTTCATAATTATTTCCTTTTTCTATTTTCCCCTTATTTCCTCTAGGACTTTGGAGTTTTAAAATTATTTTTATTTTAAAGGATATGGTATAGGTACCCATTTTTTCAAGCTTCAGGTGTTCCTTTCTTTGCAACAGCAACACTTCCAATTTTGAAGTAGAAGAAACCATCTGTCTCCACAGATCATGTACTTTTACACTGAATGATGAACCAGTATTTCAGTTGATTTAGACTTGAAACAATCTTGGAAAGGAAGGAATTTCATAAAGCTGCCAATATTTGTCCCTTCTATTAAGTTCCTAGTGTTCTGCTCTGTAGATTGCTAGGGTGGTATCTGTCCCTCCCAGATGGGAAAGTAGGGCACAGATTAAAAAATAGTTTTCACAATGTCAAGAAGACAGACATTGAGAGGAATATTCCGAGTGTCTCCATCTAGTCCCTTGCCAATAATCACCCTATTCTCTGGATACTGTCTCTTAGATATTCTTTATTCTGTGATGGATAGAAACCAGAGGTAAATATTTAAAGAGTCATTAAGACACATACGGATACGGAGCCACCAATTTTCCTTTGTCCCTTTGGCAATCATTTCCTAAACATTTTACAGTGTGCATTCAGCATGATTTAATTACCCTCAGATTGATACTTCAGTGCAGCATGAGGTGGCACTGAGACTGCGGAGCTGCAGCTGCGGTCCATGTGCGAACACGGCCTTCACAACAAAGCTCTCATTAAGGTCATTACTGCAGTTTTTCTTTTCTGGACTATGTTAGGGAGGCAGCCTGAACAATAACCTTTTCATAAGGATTCATAAGGATGTCTTGGTGTTCACTGTATGACCTGACACCAAAAAGAATGGAAATGAAAAGACAGACAGTGTCAGCCTTGGCTTTTCAGTGTCTGCTGCAGCTCTGGAACAGTTAACGGCTGCTATTTTCCTCTACCAAATTTGACCCGTGACTCTCCCCAACGGAATGAAAGAAGCAGATTGGGGGTTGCAAGTAGCTCTTTTTGAACACGTCTGGCAAATACAAGGAGCTTTTCTTTTCGTCATTCTTTGCTTTGGGTTAGGAAGGGCAAGTCCTGCCTCAGACTACGTATGTGTTCTTGCTCTGTCAATGCTGCAGATTGAAGAAAGCCTCCTGCTAGCCAATAAAGAGAAATTCAGCAGAAGATGTAAATGTTTGGCTCATATACTGTTTGAAGTAAACTACAAACATCTGAGAAACAATTAGGATGATGGGAGTTTAGGGAAGACTGTCTTTCCAGAGAAGCTGGAAAGCATTTTTCCCATAATGAAGTATGCTGTAATAGTCATTTTCTGCTAGGTGAATAGGCACAAAACACATCTTTGTTCATAAGACTTTTTATCGTAGCTGTTGTCATGAGCAAAACCTGAAAGTACTTGAAAATCCATTAAAATCACAATCAGTATATTTAAAAAAAATATATAAATCATATCGTGAAAGTTTGTCTCCGCAGACTTTGCAAAGTGAGAAGTCGATAAGTATGAGACACATTTATGTAATTTCAGATTAATGATTAACTGTTAAAGTGCAGGCTTTGTACAATCAGGCAAAGAAACAAAACCCTTAAATCTCTGCAGCTGCTGGATGAAGCCAACTTCTAAATTGCTGTGTGTGATAAGATGAGCTGAATCCCAGTCTGGTTGGCCATTGACTGGTGGTGAATCAGCGATTACCGACTGTCCCCGGGGTATTTGGGTTACAGTGCTCTTTCCTAAAGGCCCAATTGTTATTTGGATTTATGCCTGCTTCAAACTGCTTTTCCTCTGGTTGTGTCCAAGCACTGATGCACTACTTGGTGCATTTCTTAAAGTTAGGGCTTATAATTTCTTGTCTCCCAGCTCATGTACTTCACAAAGAGAGGATGGGCTTGCTTTAAAGATTTGTAATATTTGGATTTGCTTATACCAGTTCTGGAAGTGAGATTTATTTTCTTTTTAACAGAATTATTGAATTCAGACAGATTTTTTTTCACACATCCAGACCATGAACAAGTGCCTGAGTTCCTAAGTTAAAACAGCATCTTGCCAATTTTAAAACATTTGGCTGGTCAGCAGGAAAGGAAAAGCTGCTTGTAAAGCACTGGAATGCATTTTCAATTAGTCACTCCATTGCTTAAAAGGCGAGGCATTAGGCCCTGGGAGGAGAGGCAGGGGGGTGGCAATGCTGGTGGGGAGGGACAGCATGAGACTGTCTGGAGAAGAGCCTTTATCAGCCCACAACAGCAGCCCTAAAGTTGGAGGCCAGTCTTTAATAGATAAGTTTTTGTTTAACAACAGGCTCCCTAGGGAGAGTGAGGTTTTCCTGGTAACAGATCAGAATTTCTTTCAAACAACTTAATATTGCTTTGTATGAAAGAGCAGTGGAAAATATGTGTTAGGAAGATGCTAGAGGGTTATTTGTTTCTCTGTTATTGGCCCATAACCAGGCTGTTGAGCATACTGACTAAAAGGTTGTGCTTTGGTAAAACTTTCTTGGCTCCTAAAATATTTTGAATGAGATAACACCCTTGAAAGAAGATTAAATAACAAACTCAAACTGCTTACTATGCTTGGTTTATTTTCCTGCCAACATTATGAAGTCCTCAGTCCAATAAGTTTTTGGTAAAGAGACAGCTGAGAAAAAAAACCTCATGACATAAAATAATCTTTCTAATCCTCAGTAGCCATCATTTCTTATGCTTTTTAGAATGCTTTGTCCTGTACTTGACCTTCAAATGTTTGTAGCCGGCTGATGTGGAACTTTTCTGACTCCACAGCTGTCTAAACTAAGGATGATGAGACTGCATCGAGACCCTTTTGTGTCTGTGTGCATGTATACAAATACTATTTTCATAACTATATAGATATGTTAATGTGACTCAACATCTTGGAAAGCTTGTAATTCTTCATCATGTTAACTGAGAACTGCTAAGCACTCGCTGGTTGGACATGCAATGGCATGAGAGACCCAAGTTACACAATGGGCTGGATTTTTGCAGGTAGAGGAAAATTTCAGGGTTGTTGCCTTCTGGCTAACTAATAAATTTGCTTAAGTAATATTTCACAGATGTGCTGTCTGTTTCTTGCCAAACAAGCCAAAGATCATAGGAAATTTATTCACTTCAAGCATAAAAATAAAAGTTTTGGAGACTAAATTCTTAGCTGCAACAGAAAAACATTTAGCTAAGATGGTCTGGAGTGCTGCTATCCAGGCAGAAAAGTTAAAATAATTGTACAGTGTGTTTGTTTCTGTTTTATTTGTTTTTATCCTACTATAGCTACATGCTGTATGAAATACATGGGGCTGTTTTGGAAAATCCATTGCCTGCTGCAAGTTTCTCTGTGCTAAACTTAATCTTCTAGTTTTATTTTTAGAAAGCTTATAGTCACTTTCTTCAATGTTTTAGGGAAAGCTGGCAAAACTCCAGCCAGGTCCAGCAAAATGAAGACCTGGTTTTTGTTCCAGACATGAAAAGTTCAAGATTAAAATAATAAAAAATAGTTGTAAGTAGGAAAGGAATAAGAATCTTTACTTCTAAGATCTAGTTTTCATGTGGATATGTCGGAGGAAATAATTGAGTCTTTTCTGTGGGAATGGAGCAAAAATTTATCTATACAAAGTACTAAATACATTTGTTAGAGATAAAATTCTTGAAAAGGAAATAGTTTGTGGAATTTCTGGATGAACAGAGAGCTCTGTGTGGAGTTCTGGACAGGTCTGACCTGAAGTGGAAGATAACTGCATTGTTCCCCTTGGCCCTGGTTTCTCCATATACAAGGGAAACTGTGATCCTTCGCCTTATGTCTAGTCCTCAAAATCTTAAAACAATTTCTCTTAGTGTAAAGGTCTCTTATCCTTGTAGTTCTCACCTACTTCTGACTCACACAGGGACTGAAACCAGATAAATCCCAAAGTGGGGTATAAAGGCAGAACATAAATGCCTCTTTCTCATCTTGATGTGCAACAATGGATGGATGGGATGTGACAAGGATTCAAACTGAGCTTGCTGAGGGGACATGATAGGACAGAGTATTTTTTTTTTATTATTATTATTATTTATATACAGTCTAAGCTTGAAGCTGTTCATAATTTCAGCCTGATCATCAACATGAAATATTTCATGAGATGTTTACATGGGAAAATACAGGAATTCAGCTCTAAAACCAGCAAATGTAACATTAAGGTAGAGAAGCAAGAAAAGTAAGTGTACTATAACGTCTTACATACTTCCCAGCCTCAAGAAAGGGATTAATGAATCTCATTCTCCATGACAAGCATCTAACTCATCCCCTGTATATAAATAAATATATGGCCCCAAAGTTTCCAGAGGTGGATGCAACTCTTATCTCTGAAGAAATGCTCAGAGATAGACATATCAGGTAAGAAACACCCTGTTGCACAGTGGCTGTTAAGAGGCAGGTGGAGCATCTGTAACCCCCAGCTGTCCTCCACCCTCCTCCCCCGGGTCTGCACCTGCAATCTCCCCATCAGCAGGCTCTGATGTGTTTATCCCTGTTACACCCCTCGCAGATAAAGTTATCGGAGCTGTTGCTCTGGGGAGGATGTAAAATCCCGAGGTTTAAACTTGGGACCTGACTTGCTAAACTGATACGGTCCCACATGCTGGGCCAGGAGCTGAGACCTGGAAAAAAATAGGCAGGAGAGGATTTAATGAACATTTCCCTTAAATGTGGGGTTAACGATGCGTTGGCCTTGAACAAAGAAGGCATTTTGCATCTAGGTAGTTTGAAAGTGGTTGTTTCTATCTGACCGCTGGCTCCGGGCTGCTGTCTGGCAGATAAAACCCTCACAAAATCTTTGTGGGGCGGTGGGAAGCCTCAGTGTCACCTTCAGGCAAGGGCAAGACTGTGCTGCCTTTGTCCTGTAGCAAGGGGAGAGTCAGGCTGCCCCAAAGCAGTCCACAGCAGACAAAAGATCCCTAAAAACAGTTTAGACAGAACTCGAGTTTCATCTCACCAGAAGAGGAAGACTTAAAGCAGCCTCAAAAGTGTATTGTGCTTTATTATGTCCTTTATTGTTTCTGTGAGCACGGGATGTCACCCACTACCAGATCTTTCTGTAACCATCGTATTACTGCTTCTTTTTAACATACAAGAGTTGATCTGAACTCTTTTCTCCTTTTTTTTTTTTTTTACTTTTCTCCTGAGAGCTGGTGGCAGAGAGAAACTAGGAGCATATGCCCGTGGTATAAATAGCAAAGTGGAATTATCTGTCATTTGGAGTAGTTTGGTTCCGACTGAACACTTCATAAGGTATAGTTTTGGTTTTTTACCCCCCGAATTTTAATTTGGCAATTTCCAGAAATCCCAGTGAATCAGTGGAGCTCAAGGAGACGATACAGTCGTTCACAGGGTGAATGGAAAACACAGAAGGGAAAAAAAAAATGCAAAAAGAGAAATATTTAAATACAGGGAAATCAACGACAAAAAGTGTTACAGGAACACAAAAGAAGCCAATCATGTAGATTTTCCTAAATAAACACACACTGACACAGCAGTTACACCATTTTTCAGATCACCATAGTAATCTGGAGGATGCTTTACTGTTTTTTAAAGTAGCCACAAAAGGAAAAGAACATGTGTTTAATGGCATTACACAGGCATCTTTACCCCTTTCAAACATCCAGAGGGTTACATCTGTCTTTGCATTATTAGGCTTTTTATTATTCCACCGTAATAGCAACCTTGCTATAAATCAGCCTGCTTTCAGTCACAGCTCCAGCTTACAAGTTTATCAAGTCTAATCGTAAAGTCTAATAGATTTAATAAAAATGAAGGGCGGGGAGGGGGGGTGTGAAAGATGGTTCTGTATTCCAAAGGTTGTGAACTGTTTAATGTGTGTGTCTGTCCGTGTGGTGGGGCTGAGGGGAGGAGGGAAGGGTGTTGCATTATAAAGCCCCTCCTTTAAAAGTGTCCAACCCGCACAGTGCAGGGCAAGGGAGACCCCCAACAACCTTCAGAAAATAATATCAAAGCGAACCTCAGAGGTAGAAGAAAATACCCAAAAGGAGAAGACCGCAGCTTGCAGTAATCTGTAAATGATTGCTGGCAAAGACTGGAGGCTTCGAGCTTGAGCTGTGTTTGTTCCAAAAGAAAGCCAAGAAGGACGGTGTTAATAAAGAGAGATTTAACTGAGGGCTGTGCTTGGAATAAAGTGGGCTACAAAAAGGTCAAATTTGATCAGTTGGAGCAGATTACAAGGGCTTTAAAAGGTAGTGGTGAAGAAATGAAACTGGGACTGTGAAGCAATATAGCACAAGATTGATTTTGGGGGTGGAGAGAAGCTGGGACAAGTGCTTATCAGCTTGAGAAGGAGGAAGAGCTGTGCTGGGTTTGTTGTCATTCCCACACTGGGTAGAGTACTTGCTGCTTTTGTGGTTAGCCTTCTCTGCCGGCTTTTATTTTTTTTTATCTATATATATTTTATTGTTATTATTACTACAATGGTGTCTATAATCTCTGACTTGGATCCTCTGAAAAGCTGGAAAGTTTTAAGGTAGGCCTATGGTTTTTTTCTTTTTGGTACAGGCGTTTTTGGTTTAGCCTTAAATTAACTGGAGCTTGAGTTATAATCGAAATGTGAGCCCTGGGCTTAAGTAAGAGAGGAGTTTCTGGTAATTAGAGCCCTTTTAAGATACAGCAAACCTTTAAGCAGATGTTTGGAGAGACCCAAGGGAGATTTTTTAAATATACTTCTCTGTGTTACAGTGCAGTGAGAATTTTTTTTTCTTTCCTTCCTTTTTCTTTTTAAGGAGAGGTTGCTCCGTAAATTCAAGTTTAATAGTAAAGGCTCGCACCAGTTGAAACTGCAGGATTAACTCTCTGCTTTCCTTGCTGTGCTCTGCAGGGGAATGAGTGGGAAACTTCAGAAGAGTAAAAAAAAAAAAAAAAAGCAGCGTGAAAGTTGCTCAAGAAGGGGAAATCTTCTCGAGGGAAGGAAGGGGGAAAAACGGGTTTCTTTCGTTTTGTTGTTGAAACTTCCAGTTTGTTGTCCCTCTGAGGCATGTGTTTGATACTTAGAAGTTGGTACTGATTTTTCTCTTGAGCACTGCTGTTTTGCTCCTTGAATAGTGCAAAATGATAACTCGAACTGATAAAAAAAGAAGGTTAAGGGAAGAAAATCACTCTGAATGCCTGCTCTAGATATTAAAGCTCTACAGTGTTAAATATCCGTGTTTAATGCTGCTCTAAGTGCCTGAGTTTGCCTGTTGAGAATCCGGACATGTAAAAAGTTTGCAGATGGTTTATGGAAAGTTCCCTAAAACATTGGAACCATCTGGGGATGTAGATGGTGAAAATATACAATTAGTTAAATACAAAGTTTATTTCCCTCGGCTCTTAAGTGAAACAAAACTGCCCTTAATGTAGTTTTCTTGGGTTTTGGTGGTGGTGTGGGGTTTTTGTTTGTTTCATTAATTTTGTTAATAAGTTACAGGGATTTGGGGACTGTGTGAATTGTGATATTATGATATATCCTAATAATTTAAAGTACTTTAGCTTCTTTCTACAATGTTTCAAAGAACTTAATGTGTGCTGAACCGAAAGAGGAAAATCAAGCCTTCAAAAGGCAACTACAAAATATACTTACACGACCAGGGTGGTGATGTTTGTTTGTTTTTCCCAGAGCACTGAACTTTTTTTTCCACAAGTTTATGTTTCTCTGACCACCTTGAGAACCTGTGTGTAGGAATGTGGACTAAAATCCTTGTTCCTTGTCTGTGGTATGACACTTGGCACGGCAATCCTGCAAGGGTGGTGTGTTTTGTTTTGTTGTGGTTGGTTTGTTTTGCTAGTGGTTTTTATTGTTATTGTTGTTTGTTGGGGGGCTTTTAAAAAGTGCTTTAGAACTGTCAGCACAAAATGATGAGTTTTTATTTGACTCTCGAAGCTTCACTGTGGCTGTTGCTCCCGTGTAGTGATGTGCGGGGCTGGGACTGGCATCTGGGGTGGGTGGTCAGGGTGCTTCGGCCCAGAGCCAGGGGCACTTGTGTGAGTCATCCCCAGTGAACGCCAGTGAAGTGCTTTTGCAGAGCTCCATATGTGTTCCTTTCAGCGTGTAGGCTCCTGCAAAGCTACCCTAGAATGATTTAAAAAGTTTATTTAGCTCTTTGAGAATGTTTTGGCTTGTTTTCACTGATTTCGGATTCCCCTGCTAGTGAAGTCAGGTGATCCCCGAGTTTCGCTGAGCTGAGGGATGACCCAGAGAGCTTGACAGTTGCGAAGTTGTGAGGAGGGGAGGCTGTCGCCCTTTCGAAGAATTCCGTTTGCTTAGAAAAAACCGACATGTTTCCATGACTGCAGAAGAAATATCTCCCTGGCACTTTTTCCCCTACATGACTGAAGTTTCCCAACTTTTTGTGTGAATGTGGAGATTCCAGCTGTGCGGCACAGGGTAGGTCAAAGATGTGCTGAAGTCAGTTGTGCTGGGTGTTTCTTTGTGTGGTTGCTGCGGGTGATTACAGCAGCAGCTCTGTCCAGATCTGACATTGTGCAGATCAACTGCAGGATGCAGAGGATTAAGAAGTGGGGAAAGGCAGAGTGTGATGGAAGTGATCACTGATAGTGGGGAAAAAAAAAGAGCTAGAAGTCGACATGCAGCATATATGTGGCTCGTGATTGGCTAAATTGTAATCCCACGTCTACCTTTTCTTCCTAGCTCCTGTTCTGCAGGCTGATTTCCAGCCTGATCCTCTGAGTTTCCCGGTTTTAGTGTCACCCCTCAATGTAGCAAGGGAGTCTATAGTTACTATGTATTAAGAAACAGAGGAGTGTTTCTGTGTGTTAGCACCAAGCAATTCTTTGAGCCCAAAAATGAAATGCAGTAGCAAATGCTACGATCAGCTCCAGAGGAGTTTCCTATGATGGCGAATTCTCAATGTTGTTTTTCTTCTGCACCCCTGGAAACTTACTCTCTGACTTTCTCAGAGTTTGGGACTTATTCAGCTGGAGAAAAACAGATCTCACTAAGGTGGGAGTGGGGGGATAGGGAATAATTGCATGGGGGTTTAATAATCCCCAAGGACTCAGAGCAGCTGTGGGCTGCCTTGATGCTAGTTACCCCATCTCAGGTGAGTTCTGGCTTCTCTGCACTGCTCCCAAATCACCTGGAAGCACATCCTCTGCCTCCTGAAAAGGAGAAGGTACAGTGCAACAAGACAAGGCTGTGACTGGTGATGAAACCTCGTGGGTGGGAGAGGTGGTGTTGGAGGATGCCAGGGGATTTTGCTGGACTTGACCCAGCAGAGCTGGGAGAGACCAGAGGTGTTAAAATAAATACATGGCAGTATGGTGTGTGTGTGTGTGTGTGTATAATATTACACACCTTCCTCTTTTGTTGTGTCTGTCTGGAGTAGGACAGTGAGAGTTGCAATACTTTCCTTACTTTGTGTCACAGTGAAGTGGGAGGAATTCAGGGGCTTTAGACACAGTTTAAAAACAGTTTAAACACAGCAGAACAAAACACACTTTTTGGTAAATATTTTCTTTAGTGGTTTGGTTGTGTTGTTTGTGTTTTGTGGGTGGCTTTTTTTTTGTTGTTTCTTTTATACTGCTCTGAATATTAGTTATTGGAAAATAATCTGTGAGACCTAATGGATTTTTATTATTTTTTTCTCCTGTTTCTCTCTTCATAAGCTTCCAGCATATGATCTGTGCTTTGACATTAACACACTGCTGCTTGACTTTCCCTTAGAGCTACTTTCTCACTTTTCATGGTGTGACTAGAATAAGTTCTGTGTCTGTTGTATTTCTTGGAGCCAGGAGAGATTGGCAAAGATTCAGGCCTTTTCACAGCCTTACCAGCAAATTGTGTGTGTTCCTCAGCCCTCTGCAGACACAGAAATCCCATTTACCTATCTTCAAAATGATATGAGATTCAGGATCTAGAGCCCTCAGTGCATAGAAGACAGAGATCAGCTACTGTGATTCCAGAGATGTCTCTAATAATCTCTGTTCACAACTTCCCCTGTACTTCAGAGATGTTGGGGTTTTTTTCCTCATGTGACAGGGACAGATTTGGATGCTGTTTCTGAAGACAGATCCTGTGCTCTGGGTCCTTCCACTAGAAAAATCAGAGCAGTAGCCTGGCAAGGATAGGAAAAAAAAAAAACAAACCCTCAAGGCCGTGTCTCCTCTGTTGCTTTTCTCTCTTAATTTGGCTCCAACAAGGCTGAATGCAGTGCTATAAATCATGTGAGTTACCTATATAGGGAAGACCTTGGACCCCTTTGCATTCCTGTCTGTAGAAGTATGTGACCTCTCTATAGCTTATTGCTAGTAAAAAAAAAGAGTAGTTCTTGACTTCACAACCTCAAGGTTTCACTCGGATGAGGAGTCACAGAAGTCTGTGAAGCAGCAAACCTTCCCATTCTTTGCATCCAGAATTTCACCAGTGCTATGTGACTGGAGTTGGTAACACTCACAGGCTCTCATCCTGCTGGGGAACTTCAACCATCACAGCATTTGCTGGAAAAGTAATACAGTGAGCAATAGGCAACCCAGTACCTGATGGGGGCCTGCAAGAAGGCAGGAAAGGAACTGTTTGCAAGGGACAAGGGGCAATGGTTTTAACCTAGTGAAGAGTAGATTTAGATTGGATGTTAGAAACAACTTTACCCTGAGGATGGTGGAACACTGGAACAGGTTGCCCAGAGAGGTAGTTGAGGCCCCATCTCTGGAGATATTCAAGGTGAGGCTCAGTGAGGCTCTGAGCAACCTGCTGTAGTTGCAGATGTCCCTGCTAACTGCAGGGGGGTTGGACTAGGTGACCTTTAGAAGTCCCTTTCCAGCCCAAACCATTCTATGAACATCTTGTTTGGAAGGTGTCATGCCAGGTGGGTGTAGCAATTCAAATGTACTCTCCAAAATGCCTTTTCCCAGCACATTCATCACCCAAAGAGCCTGTAAGTGGGTTGGCTTTTCAGGAAAAAAGTGGTTTTCTTGCTTGGCCAAGTCAAGTCAGAAGGAGCAATTTCAGCCTCGTTGGTGTTTGTATTATGAGCTGCTCTAGGTAAATAGTCCTGTCCCCACACCCTGCTTCTGTGATTGCCTGTGAGTGAAGATGGGCTAAATAGCTTCAAGGTGTCAAAGTGGGAAAGGGCTGAGGAAAGTCCACACAAGCTCAGATTCAGTTATTGGCCTATTCCTCTTTTGGCTTTTGCTTCCCATCTTTCCATTTCACATGTGCTTTCCTCTGAGGACCTGAACAATGTTGTCTCCACCCACTACTCAATCAAAAGAAAACAAGCCGTGAAAGCTTGGCCCAGGGCTGTAATGCTGGACTCCACTGCCACCACGGAATACAGATAATGGAATTTCCAAAGACACTGGAGAGTACAAATTCCCCCATAATTGCCACAATATGCTCACTTGGAAAAAAAAAAAAAAGCTCAAAAAGAGGATGTATGCTGTATAACAAAAACCACATTTGAGAAATTATCTTCCAGTTAACCCCTCCAAAAATACAGACCATGTCAGAAGTGGAACTGAAAGGGATGTTAGTGAGAGTCACAGAAGTCCCAGGTTGTGTTACAGATGAGTATCACCAGGGGGGTGATTGCTACTATGGTCTAATATATAAAATACGAGCAGCAATACAGTCTGGATTCCTCTGCTTGCAGTTTGAAGATGTAACTATAATCACTCAAGTGAGTAATACTGGGATGTAAAATTAGGGCCAGCTATATTGAAGTATGAGTTTTTAATCACATTTTATCCTTCGTATCTGTGTCTCCTCTGTATTTTGTAGAGGACAATACTGGCAAGGTTGTTTTTGTTTGGCACTTTTTTTTTTTTACCCCCTTAAAAAGGCAGGATGTATGGGGTGATTGAAAAAGTAAAGATAACAGAAAGTAGCAGATTAGGATGTAACACACTCTTGCATCCATTGTTGATGGCTGAGAAAGTCATCTAGTCCTTCTCTAAGCCTCTGCAGATTTATTCTTGCATCTTTATTTTCCCCTGATTAAAATTCAGTATCATTCTTTTCAATAAGAGGTTATTCTCCACTGTTTTACTAAAAACAATCCACTTTTCATATCAAGCCTATATACAAGCTTATTACAGCTTGTTCATTTGGACATGAGTTGTTAAATCTTCCAGGTGCTTTATGGGGGATTTAACCATCCAATTCAAATGAATGCTCTCTCACAAAGAGGTTTACTTACCATTGATGCTGTGTTCCTTGGCCAAATTGTTTAAATTGCCCTAACCCCTAAAATGTAATACAAAATGACTGCACCAGCACCACAGATGCTGAACAACAGTATATGATGGTAACTGTGTAGTAACAGTCTCCCAGGCACCAGTGATTTGCAGTCCAGGGCCTTCCTGTGCCAGCAGCAATGTCTCTTTCTTGATGAATGCTTCCTCCGTGGATTTATCTCTCTGGCTTTGCAGGTTTAACTTTGAGCCCACAACATCTTGCAGCAATTCTGTGGTTTGACAGTTTCTGCTGGTTGCATCTATGCTAACAGAGCAATGCACTGGAAGGGCTCTTTCATGTGTTTTGGGACATGTGGTAGCTGTTTGGAAGGGTTTTCCTGCTAAAGCCTTGAGACGTGGAGTTCTGGTGCCTTCCCTTTTGAGGGGCAGGGAAGGTTGTGTTGTTTCTGCATGTATTATACCCCGAAAAATGTCATTCCTGACTGGTGATTGAGTTACATGGATGGATGTGTTGCAGGATGCAGGTAAAGCCAGGATGATCCTTCCCTACATGCATTACTTAATCATACTGGCTTTAATCTACCATTTAATCATCTTCATCTCTTAAATCAATCAGAGTACTAATGTACTTCTGCTGATATCTGCAGATCTTTCATAACTAACTTATTGCAAATTGTAAGCTTTGTCTAGTTGCGCACTCAGTGGAACTGAACTAAGGAGGAAATTGCCTGTAGAAAGGAAAGGTAACTGGGCAGTGGCAGCTTTACATTGTGCCTTCAGAGATAAGGTTATAATTTCAAGCTTTTCCTTGGCTTTCTGTGTCAGTTTGGATGAGTTACTTAATCTGTGTGCCTTGGTTCCCACCAGTAAAATGGAGTTGTTAATACCTGTCTTATCTACTTTGGCAATAAACTTTTCATGGCTATAGAGATGGACAACTCTGTCCATACAGAGCCCACAGCAGTGATGGCTCAGCCTTGGGCAGGGCTTTTCACTGCTTGGACTCATAAAAATAATTTACTTAGTCAAAACAAGAATTTAACTCTTTGAGAATATGAAATGCCTTCTTGACTAAAACTGTTTTTCAATATTTCTCCCTTTGTAAGGCAGCTCCAGAGACAAGCCACTCAACTTCTTAGCATGCACCATTCATTCTTTTCCAAGAAGGTGTTAGGCTGAAGCTGCTTGAGGCCTGGAATCCAGAGCTGAATGATCTGGCTGAGCTTTGCCTAGTGTCAAATTACTTAGTTGGGAGTTTGGATTTCTTATTTTTCCTCATCAGGTGGTTTGGGGTTTTTTGCATGTGTGTGTGTGTGATGCTTCTGTGTGTTAACCCTTCATGACATGCTCAGTTAGTGTTCTGCTTTATTAAACCCCCCTCCAACCTCAGTCTCTGTTGGCAGACAGTTCCTGCTCTGCAGAGCTGCTCTTTTCATGTCTGATAGCTGCACATGTGGATAATTCTTTTCATAGTTTTATTTCTTGCTCTCCTTCATTTTTTTTAATCCCCTCCCCAGTTGATGTGGATGTGGTTTTGAGGAACATGGTTTAGGGGTGAACTTTGTACAGTTGGGTTAATGGTTGGATTTGATGATCCCAAGGGCCTTTTCCAACCTGAAAGATTCTGTGTGTAATTATTCACCTCTGCTTCATCACCTTCATTCAGCAATACCTCTGCCACGTGGCATTTTCCCATCCTTCTAGCATGCCCTGCTGTCCCCATGGAGGGATGTCATTCGAGCAATGAAACTCTTCTCTAGTTATTACCTCAGCACTCATTCTTACAGCATTGCCCAACGGGCATTGTTTTGTTCAAGAGAGGTTCATTAAAGATCTCTTGCAATCCTACTAGTCTCAAGGTGCTGTACCAAGGATGGAGCAAAGGAAGGTGAAGCCAGAGAGATTTGCAGTCTCTCTTGCCAGGCTACAGAATATTTCCCTTTTGCTTGACCTGAGCAGGAGCTTAATTTCTTATCTTTAAGGAAAACATTCTAACTGTTCCCTAAAGGTATTGTCTGGTGGGTATCACTGTCTCCCAAGGAACACATTCAGATTTCAGGAGCTCTAACACTCCTGAAAAAAAATGCTTTGTGGCAATAAAGTCCTAGCATAGCCTAAAAGTTACCATCCAACCTTTTTTATTTGAGCAGCTAAACATGCTTCTACCGATTTTATTCAGGAACACTAGAAGGTAACAGAGTCACCTCATATAACTTACATTTCTATATGTCTTTCTCAGTAGCTTTTTTTTTTTTTCTTTGATTGCTTTTCTTCACATTTCATCACAAGAGTTTCCTTGGGTTTTGTTTGGTTGGTTGGTTTGTTGTTGTTGTTCTTCATCTGGCAAAGTCTGTGCATCCTTTGCATACAGAGTTCATTCTGATCATTTATTATTGGGTACTTGTTCTTGGGTTGGTCCTGAGCTGGTGTAAGTGGACCACTTTGTTAATGAACTCCTGTTACAGGTTAAAATTTCAATCTCTACATATTGTCTTTTTACTGTTGGGTTTTTTTTTTTCCAACTAAATTTTAAAATTGAAGGGTTTTTTTTAAAGGTAGAAATATTGTGAGGCTCCTGTAATTATCACAATCACAGAATCAGAGAATGCTCTGGGTTGGAAGGGACCTTTTAAAGGTCACCTAGTCCAACAACCCTGCAATAAGCAGGGACATCTTCAACTAGATCAGGTTGTTCAGAGTCCCATCTAACCTGACCTAATGCTACTGTCTCTCTTTTCATTGAAAGTGTGAGTTTCAGATTATTGGAAATATCTGTCATGTCAGTTGTGCTAGGCTTGCTTTTTGGCTTGTTGTTTGGTTGGGTTTTTTTTTCCTTTTTCAGATGTCAAGTTAAATTGTCTGTTATCTTCAATAAATGCTTCATATAGATGATTTGTATCTGTTAAAAAATAATTGTTCAGGTAACTTTGCAACAGACTTCAGTAGTGGAAGACTGATTCTCAGCTTAACATCCCTGAACAGTAGACTACATTTATGTATTAACTTAGTAGCTCAATGGAGCCAGAACCCTGACTTGGGGTTGGAAATCTTCTTATGACTTTTGAGTGCTTTGATTAAGTCTATTCCATTCAAGAGTTTGTAAAATACTGTGGAAAGCTTTAAAGTAGAAGCAAGAAGTGTTGGGGTTTTTTTCTCTCTCTAAGACTTTTAGCTTTAAATAGGGGTTTTGGTTTCCAAATCCCAAAGTAAAGTGACATATTATAGAAAAGACTTCAGTGAGTCCTTGAAATGGTAGATATCCCACTTCTGAAAAATATGTGGACTTAATAATCTTTCTCCACAAAGAACAGGTTGTCTATATACCTGTGAAGTAATCTACCTGTGTTGCCCCAGCACTACTCTTCCCACTACACTGATCCTGAACCTGGAGGGAGATTTCAGGCTCAGACTACCTCATTCTACAAATAGTAAATAAATTCACCTTCAAGCATTTGTAGGATGGATTTTACTTCCCAGTCTCCTGGGATGTCATTAATCTTTGCTTTAACCAAGCAAGGGGTTTCTGCATATTAATCAGAGGTGATTTCTGGTCCCTGGGAAGTTTGCATGGATTTCCATGTGACATTCCTCAAGAAGTACTGGGTCTGTGATCCATGTTAAGTATTTGAGCCTTAATTTTTACATCCATTGTCATCAGAGCTGCTGGGCATGTTTGCTAACTTGGACCTTGAGCTGGGCATCTTTTCTGCTCTGTTGTGACTTTAGGGAAGAATTTCAGTCCCACCAGTAGCTCACAGTGCTGAGACTGGTGATTGTGCCTTGGAATTCCCCCTTGTTGGAAAAACAAACCTTGCCAAGAGTTACAAAGTGTTGTGGACTGGGGTCATTATTTGGCTGGACATGCCAAATAAAGGATTTATGTATCCTGGGAAGAATTACAGGCTTGGAAGGGGAAGTTGGGTATTTAAGGTCTCATATGGGGTAATGGGGAAAAAAGTGTTTAAACACTGATGTAAACTTTTGTTGAGTCCAACAGGAATTAACTGGCAAGGTCTTTTATCTGACTTTTGGGGTTAGATTCTTCAGCTGACACAAACTGACAAAGCTCCGTTGAGGAAGATCTACTGACTTGGAGTAACTGGGAGTTGGGCCCCATGTGTTTTGCAGAAGACTTGACGTGTTTCCTTTTATACATAAGGTTTCTGGATCTAATAGGATGTTTTGGTTAGAGCATTTACTCTATTCACTAATTGCAGCTTGTTGGAGCCCAGTTTTATTGTCTGAAGTCTGGACTCTAAAATGCTCTTGGGAATAAGGTTACATTAAGTTCTAATTTTCTAGCGGTTTTTTTCCCCCCCTGTACTTAAAAGAAACAGATGACCTAGCTCTTTGCTCTTTAGTCAGCATTCAAATAGACTGATAAATTTAGCATAATCTGTAACAAACCTAAATCTGACATCCTAGGTTGCAGGCAAGCTGTGTAAACTAACTATATAAATTACATATAGGCTTTAAATCATTGGAAAGTCATGATGCTGTATTGTAATTTTTTTTTTCTACCAATTTTAGACATAAGCTTCCTGATTTTATTTTTTTTTTTTTAATTAGTGCTCTCTTTTTTATTTATTATTTTTATTAATGCTGCAAAACCAGTTTGTATTTCTAACCCAGAACATCGTAGTTCCACACAACAGCTCTGGGACTGCTCTTAGACTGAGTTCATACCTCCCTGCTGTTCACTGAGAGTTGCAGCTACATCTGTGCAAGCTCCTCTGTTTGCCATAAGATTCATTAAAAGCTGTGGTTAATGAGAGCTTACATCACACACGCAAGCAAGTGCAAGTGCAGAGTCTTGCTGCACGATGCCTCCCAGCTGGCTGGGTCACTACTTTATGTGGACTTTGAGGTCTTCTCTCACATCTTTACTCCTTCTCATAAGAAGAGTTTAAAACCAGTGTCAGTTATTCACCCCCTCATCCCAGGGAAAAGACATGTTACTCCTTGAAAAAGTCCTTTGATTTAAATTCAGCCTTTCTAGCAATGTTTTCTATAGTAAGCTACAATCTGAATTTTTCCACTGCTATGAGTTTGGGATGCAGTTATTGCACTTTACATCCTTTCTTCTCTATCTTATCTGTAGATAGCACACAACTATGCACAGCAGAGTGTCCAACAACAAAAACAGGCAGTTGTTTTTGCAGTGAGAAAACGGCACAAAGGCTTTGATCCATTGAAAACAAAAATCATGTTGTTCACATTGGAGTGGTTGAGGAAAGACAAGAAGAATAAACATGGATGAAGCTGCAGTTCCACTTCCAGAAGACATAACTTTATATGATTTACATGCAGATAAGATGTTACCTTTGCCAGTATTTTTTTTTGGCCACAGTTAAAGATGTTTACTGGGCAGGCATCACAGCAGAAAAATCCTTGGGAAAGATTTCAGTTAATTTCCAGAAAAAAAAAAAAATCATAGTCACTGTTTAAGAAAAAATAAAACCCCTTAAAACACAATGTCCTGTGAGGTACAGAAACCTGGCTTTAATGTACCATGAACCTGTATTAATCTGACTTTACTAATCAATGCCTTGTTTCCTCATTAAACTCTCTGAAAGTTATTCCAGGGTTGATTATACAGAGTGTATTGGCAATTCAGGTTGTGGATTAAATTTGAGCAGATATTATGAAAATACAGCCTATAACAACAGGGGGAAAACAAGGTCTGTTGATGAAAACGAGCCGTGTGTACAATGAGCTTGTGATTCGGACATGAAGCAACCTCAGGCTCCAGGTTGCAACATCAGAAACCAGGAGAATTTGGAGGAAAGACTGAGTTCTGCATTCCCCCCATCCCCCTTCCCCCCATTTCTTCTTACAATCCATAGCAGCAGTCAGACCACGCAGGAAGGTGAAAGTGGGATGGGAAAGCAGGAGGAGTTCAACAGAGGGCTGGGCATTTTTTTTTTCCCCTTTCTTCAGCAGCTGGAAGATGAGTGTGGCTCTGCTGGAGAAAATCAGCCTTGCAGGGAGGAGGCTGTACAGTCAGTCTGGGTGATGGCTTCTTCAGATCTGATGCTCTGAGCCAGAGCAGTTACCTGTGTATGGTATCTTTAATATTTAAATTATATTTAAATATTATATTTAAATTATATTTAAATCAGCCAGTTTTTAATTCCTTCAGGAAGATTAAAGAGAAAAAAAAAGTGTCTAACCAAGGGGCTCTAGTTGTAGTTAGCTAATAATTTCAGACCTAGAAGGACTTCCTTATGAGTAGTGTTTAATTACAAGCACTTCCCAGAAATTATGATTTGGGCTTTTGTTGTTTGAATTGTCATAACACAGAAGGGAAAAAAAAAATAATCTTGTGAGAGATTAGAAACTGATAACCCACGTGCCAAGTTAGTCACTGGATACTGGTCCAGTAGGTACTATGGGGTCCAAATACTTAGAATTGTAAAAAAAATTATCTTTTAGGGGGTGATGAGAACATCTACAATTAGCCAGGATTAAAAGGGATAGGGAAGGATGTAAATCCTCATGCTTTGGCCAACTACTATCTGAGGTTGAGCAGAATCTCTCCTTATTTGGCAACATATCCCTAACCATGTAGGGATATTTTTCCATCTCTTGAGGATAGAAGGTCATATGAAACAAACTCTCATGGGACAATTTCTGAGTTATACAAGAGTGTTAAAATTCTGATAATTGAATTTTCTTTCCTAGTACTGAAATCTAACAGCATTTATTTATTTATGCAATGCATGAGTTGAAAGAATAAATCTTTCAAGCCTCGTGGTACTAAAGCATATACTCTTATTTAACAGTGCTATATATGATATTTTAACCACTTTCTGGACCGATGATTCGCACAGGGTAATTTTGCATTGCATTAAAATAATTATCCATCACCATTTGAACTTTGTGTACTCTCAGATAGGTAAATTGTACTCTTTAGCAAGCCAGCATGTGCTCTGAAATTGTTCAGAGAAAGATTTGTGGTGGGAAAATGGAAACTTCTCCCCCTCCTTCCCATGGTAAAAACCTGCGTACACAATAGCTGTACTGCCACATGTCATGGGGACATTGTGTAAATTACAGAGTTACAAATTTGTCAGCCTAACCAAATGTCTGAAAGAATAATGTCATATTAGTTCTATTTCAGCTGCAAGCCTGGCCTGTTTTAACCTTGCTGTGGGTGGCAGCTAGCCATACCAACAGCTTGGGGATGGTTGATTATAAACAACTTTGTTTTAATGTAACAAGATTCTCATTTAATTCCTGGGAGCTTGATGAGGTGGTTCTCAAAGATAAATTCAGGCATATCCCTGAGGTAAAGGGTTAGATTAGACTGACTAGGAAAGACAGGGTCCTGAAGGTTTCAAGATTCTAGGGTCTTTTGTACGTTGTAGTTCTAACTTTCTGGAGGGAACACCTGAAAAGATATAGATGGAGAACTGCAGAGCAAGTCTTGATCTAATTTGAACTAGTTTTTCTTTTCATTTAATTCTACTTCAATTTGCAAAAACATGCATGTTCAAATTAGACTTATATATATATGTACTTATTTTTAGAAAAGCTTTCTTCATCTGGGATTGCAAATTACTTTACATTATCTTTTCACGTTAGGGATAAAAATCTTACTCTGGAAGAGCTGGAACCCTTGAAATCTGTTTTCTTTGTTTCAGTTTTGTGTCTGTCTTGGCTGGATCCTCTATGCTGAATCATATGCAAATTCAGACTGGGGGTGTGGGAGGGGAGTTCTGCTTTATGCTATTGGATATTTCTGGTGTTTTGTGGTTGTTAGGGGGTTTATTTGTGTGGAGGGGGAATTGTTGCCTTATTTACTCTTTGTTAATATGTATTTTGTGTTTGGGTGGGTTTCATTTTAATTTATTTTTGTGTTTTGGTTTTTTTTTTTGTTTGGGTGGGTGGGTTTGGGAGGTGGGGCATGTGTTTGGTTTTCTTGTTGGTTTCTTTTGTTTGTGAGGATTACAATTGTCCTTGGGAGAAGCAGCATCACCTGAGAGGCTCTTGATCTTTACTTCACTGCCTATTTTCATGAGGCTTAAAACAATTGAGTATTTTTGGGATTACCACCTCCTTGCCAAGCATCTCAGAGTCTGGACAAGAAGTTCAAAACAGGTGGGAGGGTTTAAACTACCATTTGCATGTGACTGTACTTACACATCTGCCTCTGTAAGAGGGTAAGGAAGGGACTGTGCAATTCACTTGACTTTGAAATCAGCAGCAGCCAACTCAGGTCTGTAAATGTCAGATCTGAAGGGTTGGGTTACATGAGCACCTAAACGTGAGCTGAACCTTTGAGTGGTTCTTAAGCTCGTGGTGAACTGAATCAGATTGCAGGAGTGATCCTTAATTACCCTAATAAACCTCTACTACTTTACAGCTTTATGTTATTTCTTTCATATACCCAATTTTGAACATTCCTTTTTTCCCTTCTGTAGAAAAAGCACAACTATTATTGCCTTCCAACAGGATCAAAGCTTGATCCAAACAGGGTTGGGATAAATTGCAAGGGTGCTTCATCTTCCTTCCACCTCCTTCCCCAAACTCTTCAATTAATGATTTTTTAATTATTATTATTATTTTGGTTTGGTTTAATTTGCTTATTTCAGATATCAACAACATAAACTGTGAACTTTAATTTTTCTGTGCAGTGTCGTCAATGGTGAGGAGGGGAAAACAGGAGTAATAGCCTAAGGTCCTTCAATATGAGTTTGATATTTGTTTTGTAGGTTAATATGGTGTTGCCTATCACCCTGGTGTTTTTTTAAAGATAATCCAGTGTTGCCACTTCTGTTAGTTATAAATGTTCTTGACTCTGGGAAAATTTATGTGAATGGAGATTTCTTGTCTATAAACACATAGGGAAAAGGCACATATGCTCCAGTGTACACAGATTTATAAGGTCAATAAGCTTTTCTTCAGCCAGAAGGTAAAAATACACAAATTTGGTAGTTGGAGTTTTTTATATATGTGTGTGTATAGTGTACATAAAATATATATGTATAGTATGTATAGTATCTATTCAAATCATTTAGTGGTGTTTTCTTTACCTCTAAGATTATAGGATAATCTTGCTTTTGGATCTACATTTCTTTTGTGGTTATCAGACCATGAGTTTCTGAAACAGGAACTGCACAAAGATTTCTGACCTTACGAGACAGCAGAAATTACTCTTCTAAATTCCTCATGAACTTCAGACCAAACCCTCACTTCTGCTTCAGCTGGGATATTTCCCCCTCAGTCTGAGCTACTTGTGATATAAATGATTCTTGACTCCAAATGGAAGCATCAGTCTTGGTTCTAGGCTAAGTTTTCATGGTCCTCTTAAGTGCACATTACAACAACTGAGTCAAACTCTTGCCTGACATCCACACAAGACCCAGCTTGCAAGGGATTTTTAATAACTTAAAATAGTTTAGCTATTTTATATTGTCATACTTATGAATTGTTGTTTTAAAGTTTTATTTTTTTTTAGGCCTTCATACCAGTATTAATCAGTCTGAGCTACATGTCCTCAGCTTATATGTGAAGACAAGGTATTTATGTTTTTATTTGTTGAAGACATCACTAAGCCAAACCAAAGGCTTAATTGTTGAGTGCTGGGTGGGGATTTTTTTTGGTTTTGTTTTGTTTAGCTGTGTTTGTCCTGGAGATTGTTAGGCTGAACTATTTGTTTTAAAGAAACAAAAGGAAAACGAGAAGTCTATAGCCAAGTTTTCAGATGATCCTCTGGCTCACTGGCACTTGCTGAGACAGGAGAAGTGATGGCTGGTGCTTCAAAAATCCAGTGTGCTCTCAGGTTTTGGAATTTGAGCTCCTAAGAGGCTGGCCTTTTGCCTGCAGCCTGAGATTAGCCCAAGAACAAATTTTTTTTTTTTTTCTGATCTACAGTTAAGACATTGTTTGTGAGTTTTTAGGACAGTTTCTATAAAGGGATCTCCTTCAAGGTGCTAGCCACCTTTAACCATTCTTGACTTCAAATACTGTTGATAATTGAGTTCTATACTGCTATGTGAAAACAGAAAGACACCCCCAGCTTGGGGAGGTGTGATTCATTAGGTTTGGAATCTCTCTTGCCACTTCTTCATGAATCTCAGTTATTTCTAATACTGTGTTTAACTTTGCTGTGAACTTTTGTTTGGCAAAAGAATGTATTTGCTTGTTTGGGGCAGGCTGAATTTTCCTGCTTTGCTTGAATTTCTTGGTGTTCTCCAAAATCACAGTGGCTCTTCTTGGGAATCTTGCCAGTGTTTTAAAGTTCAAATAGTGATAGTAAGATTTGTGTGCTCCTTTGAGGCTTACATAAAGTTAAAGCTAATATTTGTGGGCATGATTAAATGTGTTTGGTATTGTGGGGAGGAGGGTGTATCTAGCTTGTGAGTTATGCTTGCTGCCTTGTGGGGATTCTTGGGAAATATAGCAACAATTCAACAGGTTATCGAGGGGAAGGATAGTTAATGCAAGTCAGCAAGTGCTTGTGCTCATAAATCAGTAGATTAGTGCCTCCCTTTTACCTCTTGATAAAAGTATCAGGGAACAACAATATTATCAAGATATATAATTAACAAACTAGTGTCAGATTCATAAAGAAAATAGATTTTTATCATTCTGCTTCACCATGTCACTGTGCAGTGAAGCACTTGCAGGACATGCATTAGGACATGTTTGACAGTTGCAGCCAAAAAAAAAAAAAAAAAAGTAAATCATGAGTATTGCCATGAGGCAGATAATTGGGATGTGGGGGGTGAATGTCCACATCTGAACTTCTGAACTGCCAGGCACAAAGCCTGCTGCTTTCTCTCTTGAACTGGTAACAGCTTGGGTGTAAATTTTCTGAACACCTGAACTAAACAAAAGTGGCATGTGCTAAGTCTTCCAATTAATAAAGAGATAACACTGATGCATCAATTAGCAGGCTGGTCACTTGGTTTTTTTTTCTGCACATAAACTGTGTTGATTGGTAATTGAGAAGGTTGGGGGCCACAAAGAAGAGGATGCTGAAAAGCAGTGTTCCTAGAAAGCAGCCTAAGAGAAGAGGAGGATGTGGCAGCTTAGAAAGATGATCACAGCTGGAGGAAAGATGTGGGAAGTAAAGCAAGGCCTGCAGGTAGAGATGAATGTTGTGTGATGCCTGGAGACCTTGGCCAGTGATGCCCAAAATGATTTCCTTAAGCTATGGCACAACATAGACCAACACAGTGTCCAACCTGACCTTCCCAGACCAGGGATGTTGATACATTCTGAATTTAGCATGAATGTAGTATGTAAGGTGTTCAAATAAAGTAAAACTGAATGCCCCTGGTTCCTTAATAGCTCCTTGCACTGCCATGAATAATCTGCTGAAACAGTAGAAGATATTCAGGGCTGTGTATAAGTATTCAGGCCTGTATACCCAACTCCTGAAGGGCTAAAGGACTGGGTGTATCTCTAGTACCTGTGCTGCAGCTGTAAAAGGAGTTTGAGAGGGATGCTGTCCAGCTGGATGCATTATTAAAGTTGGGGGGGGGGGGACACCAGCATTTGCTCCAAGGTGTACCACTCGGATGCACGAGAAACAATGAGCTGCACCCAAGGATTTTTTTCCCCCAGTCTTGTATGGAATTAGTGCAGGTGTGAAGTGTTGGAAGTTTCTTGTATCAATGTGCATGGGGTGTGTATATTAATTAACGTGTTAATGTGGGGGGTGTGTGTGTGTGTGTGTGTGTGTGTGTGTGTGTGTGTGTACAGATCCTTCCCACTGAATCCTGGCTGAAAATAAAATTAAAATTAAATTGCTGTCTCAACTGCAGGGTTCACAAAATGCTGGATGAGTCACCCCAAATGCATAGCACACTTATCATCTGTCAGGGTTAATTGATAGAGAACTCTTCAGAAACTGAAATAGATGTTCTGCTTCTCCTGTGTGCAGAGGTGACAGCAAGGGAGGAAAATCCTTCTGAAGAATCCCATGGAATTGATGAGGTTTTACAAAACACAGACACAACGTATGGATCAGTGCTCCTAAAATGGGTTGGGAACCCCAGCAATTTACACGTGCATTTTTGGGATGCCAAACATACATTCCAGAGGATACCTGTAACGAAAAGCCCTGTTTGCACTCTCCCTAACCCCTTCTTCCCTCGGGCTCTGCCGGGCTGTCGAGTTGAAGCCTCTTTTTTTTTTTTCTCTCTTCCCATCACATCTTGATTAATACAAGGTGCTAAAAGCAAACTGGTGATAACTGCTGGTCATGACATCTATTGTGCAAGCTCTTGCCAATGGCTGTGCTAGTTCTTTCCTGTTCTACCTGCAGCAACCTTCGTATTTTAATCATGGGCCTCGAGCAGAAATTGTCAATTAGATTGAGCCTTGTGCTTGTCTTTGAATAAATGTTCTTTAGCAGATAGATTTAGTGCCTTGCTACTCTATTCCCTTGGTTTCTATGTGCAATATACCTTCCATATACACTAAAATGAAGTATCTTCCTGGGGAAAAAAAAAATCTATCCAATCACACACCAGATACAGTGGCTACTCTGCTGAACTCAAGAAAGAAATGAGAGGGCTTGATGAATGCCTCGAGGCCAAAACAATGATTCTCTTGCTGCTTTCTCTTGGAAAAAAAAATAAAAATATATATGATGGAAAATCGGAGTTATTTCAATTTAAACAGTATAGAGGATTGTGGTAGAAAGGGCAGAGTCGCTTCTTTTATTTGATCAGTGTTTCTTTAACAGTTTTGTCCCAAGTGGGGTAAGGGTAACTGGGATCTTCTGTGTAACTGGCTACAAACTGTCGATAAATGGGGCAGGATCTGTGAGGATTCAGGGTGGGATGTTTCACTGCCTCATGGGAGTTCTGGGGGATGCGGGATGCAAACACAGCTCAGTGGTGCTTCAGAGGATGATTGCACAGTCAGGAACTTAAAAATCATGGACAATTGGTACATAATTACACCTGTTGAGCTCGAGTGGGCTGTGCAAAGGAGATTATCAAGTCTGGAGTGTGGTTCTGTCTAAGGAAAGCTTAGCCCAAGGTAGGGGGTCTGAACATCATCTTGTAACAAACAGGATTTGGTGAATTTCTGTTTGTTTGTTTTTAAAATAAGTTTCTTAGTTATCTTTTATACTGACAATATATGCAAGATGCTCCTTCTTTGGGGTGAGTTAATGAGGGAAAACATCCCATGTGATGGGAGTGTGGTGTTCGCCAGCAGGGCAATGAGATGAGTCTAGGATCTCGGAGCACTTCATGGTACTGGGACAGAATATGGCCATGTCAACTACAGGAGACACGGAGGACATCTATTGTCCAGCTAATAGATGTCAAGAGCTGAGACCAGTGACTGGACATTGGCTGAAATATTTCACAAGAACTTTTTGGTTTTGTCTTTGTTTATTTTTTCACAGAAGGATAGGGGTAAGAAGGAACCTCTGGAGATCATCTAGTCCAACCCTCCTGCCAGAGCAGGTTCCCCTAGAGCAAGGGAAGCAGTCTAAAAAAAAAAAAAAAAAAGGGAAAAAATACCCCAAACCAGAATAGAACAGGAAACACAGGAAGAAGTGAATAAGTTCATCTAGCACATTCCAGCAGTTGTCCTGTCTGGCCCTGAGTGCACACACAGAGATGTGAGTTGCTGACTGAAAACACCAGGTTGAGGGTTGGAGGTGGACAATGGGATTTGTTGCACTTGGCAGGGTACGTGTGTGCTCCAAGACATGTTCTTCTGTGACAGTGGCTGGAGGAGGCAAAAAAGAAAGGGAGTAGTTACTGTGATATGAATGGGGATAATTAGGTACCTTGCCCAAGGTGGCATGGAAATCCTCTGTCAAAAAAATGAAAATGATAATCCAGGTCTTGTGGAGAAAAGCCTGCTGCAATAAACACAAAGTTATCCTTCCCCTTCTAGCTGCTGCTTTCCAGCTAAGCCCCCTCCTCCAGGGCCATGGGCTTTGGTTTTACCTCTAGTAAAAGAATGATTGAAAAAAAAAAAAATAAAGGTGCTTGGGCAAAAAGGATTAGTAACTCTAAGCTTCCAACCATGGGCAGTGTATAGAACAAATGCCTCTTACTGACAATTTGTTCAAAGGTCTGTCTTAGGTTGGGTTATTTTTTAGGTCTTTTTACTATTAATTAATTTTGTAATTAACACTTGAGTTCCTTGAGAATGGGAAAGACTCCCGTGCAATGCAAATCCCAGCAATTTTGCACTGACTAAAATGGAGGCAGCGTTTGCCTGCACTTCCCCTGCAATTACAATGCAACTCTCTTGTTTTGTTTGAATTTCCTTTGTCGTTATGAAACACAACAGGCTGACGGCTTGATATTAAAAGCAATTGTGTTTCCATTCATGCAGATGCCAGCCTGTTTAGGTGAATTTACTAAGTCCCTAGACGTGCATTTTTATATTATTGCTGTCTCTGGGCCGTGCTGAGCATTTTAATTCTCTGAAAATAACCTCTGTTTTCCTTTCATCTCTTCATTAGCTCTTTCATCACGAGGACATGAATTTAAAAATACATATATATCTTAAAGTTGTATGTAATAAAGATGTTTTTATCATTCCAATTTGTTGAGCTGTGCTTTTAAAGTTGCACAGCTTTCAGAACCATAAAATGGCACAATTATTTTTGTGTTGTATTGCTTTGTACCCTGAGGTTCCATTTAAAGCAAAGCAGAGACGTGTTTATAGGCGGTATTGAAAGCAATGTATATGGATCTTGATGTCAAGCATATTTTATTGAAGTAAGATTAGAAAGGGATCTCATGACAAGTTCTGCACTACTGAAGAGAAATCAGAAGGAGGTTTTGTGCCAAGCTGTGCATTGTTAAATCAAAATTAAAGTCATACCAAGCTGTGGTGTTATTTTTGTGGCTTTTTGGTGGCATCTTTTAATGACAAACTTTCTAGTCAGAGTATTTTATAGTAAATACTCTGAGCTTTTTGGACACATTGGTACATCTCAGTACCTGCTGATGTTATCCCAGCCAGGCCTTTTGGTTTGGGGGAATTTCTGTATGTGCATCAGATACCTGAAGATTGCAGTTGCCTGCTATATATTGTTTGTATGCTTGGATTAAATACTTGTGAGTAAAACTAATTTCTATATAAAATCAGCCTGTTAAGTACATCTCAGGTAAAAATAACTTTTTATTTGATCTCTTCATCTATTTTGTTAATGTTCTGAAAACAGGTTGAGAAGGTCTGGGATTGACACCAGTTAATATCTGCAGTACAGGAATTAAAGTAGAACCAGAAAATTAGCAAATTTGTGAATGATTTATTAATTTTTTCCTGTGTAGATTTGCTTTGTTCTGGGAGGGTATCCAATAAGAAACCTAGTTTTGCATTCAAATTTTCACTTCAGATTCATGAAGGGGATTCATTTCTGATTAATTTTGGGACTCCTAAATTGCAGGCTTAATTAGACTATTTGTGCTTCAGGATGTGAAGGAATCATCTCCTAAAAGATGGTCAAATTAAATGCCTTGCTTCAATGTTTTATGCTGAGCTGCTCTTCAGAAGTGCTTTGTAGTTTGCACATGCACTAAAATTTCTGTGATGGTACAGTATTAGTCTCTGGAAGATCCAGTTACTTGAGGCTTTTGAAGATACGAAGCAGTGTGACTCAAAGTTCTTAGTGTGCTATTGCAAGAATTTGAGTATGTAAGGGAACACCAGATTCCTATTTTAACTGCCAGCTCTGCATGTTCAGCCTGGGCTCTGAATGTCAAGCTGGATTTTTTTTTAATCATCGCTGGTGTTATTACGTCTCTCACCTCTCCTTCCCATGAGACGGTAATCTTAGCAATATATGATCTAATAAATACAGATGATTTAAAATCCCAGCTGCCTTTGCTCCATCTAGTCATGGTTTAGCCACTGCCTGGTATGTGTCATGTAGTAACTCTCTTTGCCATTAAAAAAAAAAATAGAATTTTTTATTTTTATGCTTCTTTTGTGATTTTTTTTTTTTTTTAATTTTATTTTTACCTTCCAAGTTTTTGCCTGCTTTCCATTGAAAGGATGGAGGCTCTCCTGCAATGTGTGTTATGCAGCATTCAACAGAATCAGATCGGGTTCCCATTTTAGGTCAGGAGAAGTTGGCATGCCAATCATATTCCTACTTACTATTATTATTTCTTTAACTTGGAGTTTTATAGCTCACTGCCAGACTCCCTTCACCCACAAGGGTGAACAACATGGAGCAAATGTGCAAAATACACTCCTTTTGTGAGGCAGACTTTCTACTTCCAAAACTTCTGTTTTAATTGTTGAGAGATGATTCTATATAGTAACACCATATAATTTATATAAAGAGAATCACATACCTAATGGTTCTATAGAACAATATTTGTGGTATGGAAGTAGCGTTTTTGCCTGTGCAGTGAAATACTGTGGATTTGGTTTTTGTTTTGTTGTTTGGGTTGGCTTTTTTTTTTATTTTATTTTTTAGCACTAGCAAAATCTACCTATAGGTTAAATTCTATCTTGTAAGACTCCTACTAGGTGAAGACTAGTCATCTTTAAATGCTAGTTTTCTGAGAACATGTTTATCCAGGAGAAGGAAGGGAGCAAAGTTGCTTTCATTTAATTTGACATTTTCAGTCATTTGGATGATACAGTAAAAAGGTCTTTTGCCAAACTCAGGGGGAGAAGATTAACACACAGAGAAGGATGTCTTGAGGGAAATGATGTTACCTGGTTTTGGTTGCTTTTCTTCTGATGCAGGTATGAAACTAACCAGGCTTTATAAGATCCGGATGTCTTTTGGCTCCATATTTGTATTTTTTGCTGCCAGGTGACCTCTATCCTTGACACTCGGTGCCATTCTCAGGCAGGCATGTGAGTGCAATGTACATGTCAGCAGTTACACTGCAGATATATTTTTTTTTTATTCCTCCTTGGGACACCCACAGTGCACGACTCCTGGAGCCCCTGCTGTAATGCAGCATGTCAACTTGGCAGCCTTCTTTACACAGCCACTCAGCCTCTTCCTTTCCCACCCCTTCAAATGCTCCGGCTTGGCACGTGTGTCAACAAGCGTGCCCAGGTGTAAAGAGGCGTGTGGCACAGAAGTGACGTGGCTGTCACATAGGATGGGCGTCCCACAGCCAAGATGGCACCTCCCGTGGTGCTGCTCCGGCTGCCCGTCCACAGCCCATTGGCACCCGTGGCCCTGGGAGAACTGCTTCACCAGCAAGGAGGTAGCGTTTATGTCTTTTGCTAAATGCTTGTGTTTTGACCCCGGGGTGGCAGTGCCACCGCTGTGTTAGCTCGGGGATTTCCTTGCTTTGCCCTCTCCTCGGCACTGTCCTCCTGGGCGTGCGCTGTCACTCATCCCACCCCTCTTTTGGAGCGCTTTGGAAGCCAGCCAGAGGTGACTTGATTCCAGTTGTCAACCTCCAAATCTGCAGACAACGAGACTTTGCTGCTTTATTGGTTGCTGCCAGAAAATCATTCTGGTAGAACAGACCCTGAAAGTAATTTAATGGGACTGCTGCATTTCAGATTGCTTGGAGGGCTCTGCGGACGGCAGGTCTTGGTTATAGAGAAACTTCAGAGAATGCTGTGCAGAGTTAACAGCAGCAAGTGCTCTGTGTTGAGATGGCCTTCCCAGCTAATGGCAAAGCAGCACAAGAGCTAAGTACTGGTGAAAGAAACTATCAGAGATGTGATGAAAACATGACTAGGTCAATAAAAGTTATGAAATAGTTGTTTTCAAACCATTAACAGTCCAACAATAATGTTTTGAAAGCATACAGTTGTATTCTGCTGTTTGGGGAGATTGATACAAAAGGTGCTTTAATTCAACCCTCTTCTTTTCCATCTATCACAAACCAACCTGCTGGAGAGGCTCAGCCATCAGAGGCTTCACAAGCTGATATAGCTGAGACAACTTCCCAGAGGCTGAGTGGTGAGAATCCAGGCTGGATGTAATACCTTGTGAAATACGTGGTGTCTCAGTCCTGTCCTGGAGGCTGATAAGTTGGAAAAAAAGTTTACTTACCTCAGAAGACAGGATGAGTTGTTACTCCAAAAGTCAGAGCTTTTAGCTGCTTGTCAAGTATCAGCATTTTTCTGCTGCCTGTCCCATGATGAGCCAGCAATGGCCTCCATCAGGAACTTACAGCTCTTGGTCTTTCACTAGTTTAAGTTCAACTTTAAAATAAAGCCAGGGCTTCTCCATAGTTATGCAGTTTACTTTTGATGGCTTCTACAGTGGTTGAGAAGTAGACAAGTGTCTGTGCTGGTCTTCAGTGGCTGGGGAGGAAGTGAAGAGTGGTAACACCAGGGTCTCATTTTGCTGGCCTTGCCAGTCCCCTTTCAGAAGTTACCTTCTGTCCAACAAGCACAATTCTTTCTGATTTCCATGAAGTTATAAGTGATTAAGAGTAGGAATCCAGCAATCCCAGAGTGTGAGAGCTCAAAGCATTCAGATCAAACGGGGCATGGTGACAAAAATGTAGGCAAAGGACACGGAGCAAAATTCCAACTGTAATTGCCACTGCTGTATCAAGCAGTTTATTCAGACAATGAACAATTGAAAAGCTGTTCACATCACTTCACATTTGCTTGGCCTTGTGGTTAACGTGTCATTTTGGCTATTGTTAGATGGTTACCAAAAGCAGTGCATAGTCTCTACTACTTGGGAAAGAATTTGAAAATGGGAGTAAATGAATAGGGGCTTTCTTGGATGCCTCTTATTGCCCAGAGTTAGGGAAGTGTTAAGTGAATCTGTTCTCTGTAACTGCCTTGGTCTGTCTATAGCATATGTGGAAAGCAAGAAAAAAATAATTAGAAAGGGCATATCTAATTTTTGCACAGTGAAAGCTGCATAAAGCAGATTCAAGCATGACCAAAAAAGTAGTGCAAGGAGACATCTCTTGACAGGAATCTGTGTCTGCTTGCTTTAGAGATTCTCCCCCAACATGAGTACATTTCTTTTATTTCTGACTTTGGATGAAGCTAAAAGAAAACTTGAGAGATTCCCTTTGCAGTATCTATATGAAGCCCAAACAAGAACTAAATCACATTTCTTTAAAGAGATCACCTGGTTCAAATACTGGCTTTGAACCTGGCTTCATCATCTTCTGTAGAAGCTATTAGCCCTTCCCCAGGTCTGACTGGGGGCTTCCAAAATCTGAGGGTTTTTCTCTTTCTTTGGATTGCCAGCACCAATTTCTCTTGACAGTTACATTAAAAAACAACAACAAAAAACACTACAACAAAAACACTCTGATGTCTAAAGTCAGTGCTATAGAGAGATGATGTATTATGTCTTTGTGTAGCAGTACCAGGGAAACCAACTTACACAGAAAGACCTTCTTTAGTCACTAAGACTTGCAAAGTTATCAGAACAAAACTAAAATTAATATTAATCAGTGCCAATGCTATTGTTTGGTTTTAGCACTTGATGCAGAACAAGCACAAACAAATAAAAGAAATCTGTTTATGACAGAGAAAACTCTCCCAAATGCCCTAGTCAAGAAGAATCAAGCCTGTTTGCCCAAATTCTTGACATATGCAGCATAATTTAACTGTGATTTATTTTTTAAATTGATTTCCATGTTTCTGCTGAGCAAAAATCAGGCAGTGCCATGCAATTGCTTTTTGTATTCCTGGTAAGGGGTCCTTCTGAGCGTGTTAATGTGTGGGCTGACACAATGGTTAACATGGGAGAGAAGGGATGTCTCAAACCTTCCATTTACAGTTCCCAGCTTTCATGACTCTTCCAGAACAAACATCAAACCAAATAGGGTCGGCTGATTTGATTGGTTTTAAATTGTATTCAGCTCCTTACATTGTAATGACTAGAGCTTAATTGCTTGTCTGCCTAATAAAGAAACAAAGGTAGATTGATAATGAATAGATCAAACAAGGTCAAGACATAGGACTTGGAGTTCATAGGAATCGAGCATCCCATCCTAGGTTGGCAAGAGGCATCTTGTGGGACCCTGGAGAAACTGTTTAATATCTCAGGGGCCTCTGTTCTGTATTAGTAAATCAGGACAATAATAATTTAAGTGTTATGAAGATTATTAGTATGGGGCTTGGGCATTGCAAAGATGAAAGCACTTTCCTCCTGTGGTCTTAACTTTATGGCTAGAGTGAACTCACTCAAAATCCAGTCTGCTCTCCACAATATTACTGAATTCATTTTTCTGTGTGCTTTAAAAATAAGAACAGACTAGGTGAGGGGCTTGTTTTGTTTTTGTTCCCCATGGTTATGCCAATTCGATTGACAAGGTATGAGCAAAAGGCTCTTGGAAATGAGGAACACTGTGCTTGGATTGAATGCAACAGTGTATCATGCAAGCTAAATTACTTTGTGCAAATAACTAACATGATTATGTTTTTATATTAAAAACAGTAATTCACAGTCACAAAAATCCATTCCCTGAAGACAGTTTAATACAAAGAGGCTGGTTTGGTGGTTGTGTGCTCTGCCAACCCTTTTTTAAATTAGATATTTATTTTGTAATTTTGTTTAATTTTTTTTTTCCTTAAGGGAACTTCAGAAAAATAGTAGAGAGAAATATAAATGGGGTGTCTCCTTCTATAAATTCTTGTGTAAACAGCTAGACTCGGAAAACCCAGACAGACCTATCTACCACTGTGCTAGGCTCTGTACAAAAGCAGCTAAATTCAGCCCATATTACAATTTAATTAAAATAAACTGCAGTGTGTATAAGGAAATCATTGAAAAGCAAAAGGCAAGAGTCTTTGGAGATTAATCATATTTGTCACTTAGGAGCACTTTCAGCACAAGTAGGGAGGGGGTTCATCCCTTTAAAATAAGGAAATATCTGTAGGTTAGGAAGCTGCTAACATCTTCCAGTTAAGTGATCGTTTCTATATCAGAATGATGGTTATAGGAGGATTTTTTGTAGTTGGAAGGTATTTCCTAGGAATGTGAGCCAGATATAGAGAGTCCAGTTAACCTGTTAGAGGTAGTTATGTCCCTTCCTGGAGGACTAATTTGAAGTAGATAATTATGAAGCAAGATAGTGTAGTAATTATATGTGAAGTACATTAGTGAGTGATGAACACCACTTCTGATAGTGGAGACTTTATATGTTTCTTTAAAATGAAGGGGAAGGTTAGATCTGGGCATAAGTCATTAAGCAACATTTGGAGTTCTAATATTACTTGCTCTCATTTCCTGAACTGAAGTGTTCACAGCTCAGTTGTAAAAATCTACTGATTTCTAATACTGTGTTTATGTTCAGGAAAAAGAGGTTTTTAGTTGAAAATTTACTTTTGGCAGGGGAGAGATTATGTTAAAAAGGAGAGTGCCTTCATGTAGCATTTGTTTAATAGCAAATCTATTCTCGGTTTTTACCTGCAACTTTTCTGTTCAGAAAGGCATTCATAGTCACATGTGTTCAAGAAAGGAAAGTTAGATTATGTTTTGGGGTTTTTTTACTTGTTAGGACTATTTTTATCAGTGTTGATATACTGGAAAAGCAAAGTTAGAATTCTATAAGTTGCTGACAGAGACAGATAGACATCAGCAGGCTTGCAGCTTCTCTTTATCAGAGCTGTCCTGTGCCTGCAGTTATAACCTCGAGCATCTATAAACAGCTGAACAGTTGAAAATCTGTTGCAATTTGAGAGGCTGCTTCATTTTTGTCTTCTCACTAAAATGTAATTTATAGTGGTAGGTCTCAAACAACCTGAAGACAAGTGGTATTTTATTCTTTTTCTCTAACTCGTCTTTCTTGGACTCAGTGTAAAGGTTCCTTTCTGTGATGAGTCTTAGAAACTCCAAGCAACAAGTCTGCCCTAGGAAAGAGTATTATCACAGTTATCTATGCAAAAGAGAAACTGAAGTGGAATCTAAGTCATCCAGACAATCTCAAGCCCTGAAACCTAATTTTAGTCTTTCAGGGAGTGGAGCAGGATGCACAGATCTACTTACTCCAACATTAGACCAGCCAAAAAAGGCACATGTCATTTGAGACTTGAGCCTGTGGAAACAATTTGGAATGAAAATGTTGGAGGAAACTGCTTGCTTAATCATCATCTTCACTGGAGAAGAAAAGTAAAGTCAGATAAATCCAATTTGCATGAGATTTTTCATGCATGCAGCTTCTCCTGTGAAGTAGAAAAATATTTCCTCTGCATTTGGAGCAGCCATGATAGCCTGCCAGTGGCTAGTTTAACACCTGTAAGCCCACACGGCTCTTAACCAAGTCCTGTGAATCCAGGCAGATAAAGCAATCTTATTTCAAAGATAGTAAGTTCATATCTAGTGGCTGCTCATAGTCTTTTATCTCCCTTCCGTGCCCAATCCATTACTGTGTTTTTGTACTTATTTCCAGTATCATACCCAAATAGTTTAAATTGAGAATTGAGGTATGTCTCACTAGAGAGGACCTTCGCAGAGAAGTAGGAATATCTTATTAAATAAACACATTATTTTTATCAGGGTAGAGAGTTGCTCAAATACTTTTGCTTAACATATACCGAAGGGAAAGGTATGATGATGGCTGGTTTTAATTAATGATGTCACTAACTGTTGCATGTTTTTATTGATTTTCCAAATACATCCCTTCGAGGGCTTAGATGCTTTAACATTACTACCATTTCAGAGAGGCAAAGGGCAAGAATGTATGTTTTACTTGAAGCCTTTACCACATCTTCTAGCTTTGCCTGTCTTTGTGATTAGGGTGCATAGCATATCATGTAAAACCTCTTCTGTTCTCCTCTCTCAGAGCTGCAGGGTTTGAATCTATAACTGCAGGTTGCTCCGAAAAGTGTTGCTTTAACCAAGGAGTGTTACTACAAACTCAGACAGCTGGAGTTGGACAAAGTTGCAATCGATTGGTCATGATGGGAGATGCTAAGGGAGTCTTAATTGCAGTTAGTTTTGAGTTACTGCACCAGGATGGTCATTAGGTATTCTGTTGTCAGAGGAAATCCTGATCCAAAAAGCTTTTTCTACCTATGGGATAGGGAGGTTTATATGATCTAAGGAGATGGTGCCTAAATTCCAAAGGAAAGGGAAATGTGTACTACTTAAATTCCTTGAAATACTGCTTCAAGTTCTGAAAAGCACCTTGGATGTCACTGATATAGCTAGAAAAGCCAAGCATGTGAGAATGTAAAGGTGTAGTGCTACAAAAGAAGTGATGCTTCCTTGTGGTCAGCAAGAGCAGAGGACACACATCACCCTGGAAACTCCTAAAACCTTTTCTCAAACAGTAAACTAATAGTTTCTTGCCAGTGATAATTTTCTCTGAATGGCAAATAAACCTTCCAAGAAATGTAATACGGAAACACACAAACCCTCTGCATGACTTCATCTAGCAATAAGAAAATGTTATTATCTGGAAGTGAAAAAAATTGAACTTTGGGAACTTTGTTTAACAATCATTTCTCTTCCTGATTGAAATAAATGAGCCCGAAGATTTAGCCCCATGTTCACTCTTCAGAGAAAGGGCTTTTACATTGATTTCTTTCAATGAGCATAATTTTTTATTTTGATGTGCAATTAGGGCAAAATCAACTTATTTTTTCCCAGCTCTTACTTTCACACAATGCCCCTTAATTAAACGCACTATGCAGAGATGGCAGGTGACTTGACGTGCAGGGCTGGGACTCTGCTGTGATCAGAATGAGAGCCACAGTTCACACCAGCCAGTGGTACTTGTAGGAATATAAAGCTGCAGAATTGAAGGTAAGGAAGCCAAAGCCCATAATGGCTCACTACAGAGCTAGTGGGTGAAAGCCAAAGCATGGGCAAGCTCTGCTGTACGTAGGAGCTGATGTGTACTGTGCTGAGTAGCTAGTGGTCACATCCAGCAAAGGATACATCTCATTAGCAAAATCCAAAGCCAGTTCTGAACCCCTCATTTGCTTGCAGCTTGCTGTTCAGCAGCAACCCTCAGTAAGGAAAAGGAATCCCTGCTTGTCAGAGGGCTGTGCTAATTGTGTTTAATGTGATTCGGTTCCCTGCCCTGGATCCTGGGCTGGAAGCCAGAGGGGACCTCCAGCTCCTCCCGTGGCTTTGGGCAGTCACAGTTTCCGTTGCCCTAATACAGGAGGAATTCTTGCATTCCCAACCAGCGTGTTAATTCTTCAAAGCACTTTGCAAATCCCTGTGTGGCCAGTTCCAGCTGGCCCCTGTAGAGGCATGTTGATTTGAATGTGTACATGAGGACAATCTTTAGAGCAGGGTCTGCTGCACTAAGACAAGGGGTAATAGTTTTAAACTAAAAGAGAAGGGATTTAGACTGGATCTAAGGAAGAATTTTTTTACACCGAGGGTGGTGACACTGGAACAAGTTGTCCAGAGTGGTGGTAGATGCACCATCCCTGGAAACATTTGGGATCAGAGATTGGATGGGGCTCTGAGCAACTTGATCACCTGAAGACGTTCCTGCTCACTGCAGGAGGTTAGATTAGATGACCTTTCAAGGTTGCTTCCAACCCAAGCTGTTCTACGTGGACACTTACCTGCCTAAGCAATTCTACAGCATAGGGTTACTTGGAAGTTTTAATACAAACTGTGTCCCAAAGTATCTTCCAGTGATAAATACTATTTTAGAGCAAAGCAGGTGTGGTAGAGTATGGAAGATACTAGTGTGCACTAAGGAAGATAGAAAATGGAGAAAGCAAGAATATCTAAGGAGACTTGACCAGCTGGCTAAAGGATTATTTAAAGTGATTTTAGTGCCAAATTCTTTCAGTCTTCAAATTTATGGCCTCAGGATTTAAGTATCTTTCAACGATATATATACACCAAAGTTTCTTGATGCTTAAAACTTACGAATATACTCAGAAGTTTAAAAAGGAGGTGAGTGTTAAGCAGAGGGTGAGACTGGAGGTAATCTGAGCCCCTGAAAATGGGCTTTATGAATACAACTGGGCCAACTTCACATTCTGAGATCACTTAGTATTCCAGAAATAACCTGTTTTCAGATGCTACATGTTTTGCTGAGTATATGACAAGGATAGCTATGACATGGGGACTTGAGGAGCCTTGGAGAAAAACATAAAAATATTTCTGGGTTTGCAGGAACTTTTTTTTATTTCTTTTTTGTAATATATCCTGCCTGCCATAGTCCATATTTTCTTTGTTCAAAACTGTACAGTAGCTGTCCACAAACTGCTGTAAAGTGCAGTTACCTGTTATTGCCCTGTAAATAATTGAATAACCTCTTCCAGGCAACATGGTCAAGATGCAGATTTAATTTACTTGCAGGCCAGGTGTAAAGATGGCAGAATCCGTTCGGTTCACCGTCTGTGTCTGGAGGTGTTGCGTACAGGTACATAAATAGTTTACTGAACCTGTCAAATTCTCTGCCAGGAATGAGCATCCCCTCTGGTCTGCTACATGTGCTTATAAGAAACAGTTCCCCTTCAGTTCTCAAGCAGTAGGGAGTAATATATTTTCCAATACTTTTGTGAAAGTAGGTAAAAGACGTAATGAATCATACACAGCATATGTAGCAGAAATGGACAGAGGGTTTGGGTGTCTGGGGTTTTCTGGGGGGTGGGTTGGTTTCTTTTTGTGCTGAGGGAAACATGGTACAAGATGTTTGGTTCCATACTCTTGTGAAATGATCTAACCTAATTGGAAAGGTGATGGGTAATCGTCTCTGCCAAAATGTTGACAGTAATAGACAACAGGGCTGAAATGCTCCCTAATGTAATGTTCAGGTTGTGAAATGAAGCACATGAAAATCAAAACTCAAATTATTCTCACCATAAATGTAAAATGAGATGCACGTGGCCTGCAGCTTGCTGTGACAGTGGCCCTTTGAGCTGTGATACTGGGCACCAGCCAGTTGCTTGTTGAAAGTCAGGTTTCCAGAAATGCTCAAGGTGCTGCTCTGAGTCTCCCAGTCACCAAGGCACAGGTTTGTCACATCTCTAATGAGGATGTCACAATAAAACTGCTTTTTGAAGAATTAGTACTGTGATAAGGAATGTGATTAAAACAAGAGACCAGCTTATATTTTACTTAAAGCCAAGATCCAAAGTCCATCATATCCCTTGACTAGTTACCTGAGCCTTTCAAAAGCTTTCATGTCTGATTTTCAAAGTTTTTATACTGCCTAAAGAAAAAGAAAGTGCTTTTGAATCTGATCTACACTCATTAGATAAAAATTTAATTGCGATAACTTCCTGCCTAGGTTAGTATGGTTTGAATTCTTCAGTCTCTATTATACAGAGGACTCAAAAGAATCTCCATCAGCTATAGATTGGATGCAGGGGGAAATACAGACCAAGGCTGAGGAAAAGACTGAGTGCAAAAAAGCTGAAAAACTCTCTGATCATGGCTTGGGTGTACTCTTCTCAATAACAAACGGACAGGATGACTGGGTCCAAAGAATGGAGGTGAATACAGTAAAATCCAGTTGGTGGCCAGGTACAAGTAGTGTTCCTCAGGGCTCAGTCTTTATCAATGATCTGGACAAGGGTATTAAGGGCACCCTCTAAGTTTGCTGATTATATGAATCTGGGTGGGAGTATTGGTCTGACTGAAGGCAAGAAGGATCTACAGAGGGATCTGGATAGGCTGGATCAATGGGCTGAGGCCAATGGGATGAGATGCTCAAGAAGGCTAAGTACCATGTCTGCACTTAGGTCACAACTCCCTACAGGCTTGGGGAGGAGTGGCTGGAAAGTGCCTGTCAGAAAAGGACCTGGGTGTGTTGGTTGGCAGTGTCTGAACATGAGCCAGCAGTGTGCCCAGGTAGCCAAGAATGCAATAGCATCCTGACCTGGATCAGCAATAGTGTGGCCAGCAGAACTAGGGAAAGGATTGTCCCCCATGCTTGGCATTGGAGAGGCTGTACCTTGAATACTGGGTTCAGTTTTGGGCTCCTCAATCAGAGAAGGACATTAAGGTGCTGGAGCATGTCCAAAGAAGGGCAATGAGGCTGGTGAATGGTCTAGAGAACAAGTCTTGTAAGGAGAGTCTGAGGGAAAAGCCTGGAGAAAAGGAGTCTCAGGGGAGAGATAACTCTCCACAACTCCCTGGAAAGTGGTTGTAGCGAAGTGGAGGCTGATCTCCCATTTACCAAGTGTTAGGATGGGAGGAAGTTTTGTGAAATTGTGCCAGGGGAAGCAGAGGAAGTTTATGAGAAAAAAAAAAAATCTTCACTGAAAGGGTTGTCAAGCTTTGAAACAGTCTGTTTAAGGCAGTGGTGGAGTCACCATTCCTGAAGGTATTAAAAAGGCCTATAGATGTGGTGCTGAGGAACATGGTTTAGTGGTGACCTGGCAGTGCTGGGTTAACAGTTGGACTTGATGATCCTAAATATCTCCTTCATCTAGAATGATTCTATGAGACAGATGAAGAGAAAAATATTTTTAGGGATGAGATGTTGAAAGAGAGATAGGAGTGAAATCTTTCACTTATGAAAAGAGTCTTAAATGAGGTATCAGCATCTGCAGATGTCCCTCTAAATTACTTCTTCAGAATTATTAGTAAAATCTGGATGCCACTTTCTCCATTAACACTACCCCTTTGGAACTGTAGATGCTAAAAGTCATGACAACATAACTTTTCCAATTGCTGCCTTAAAAAAAAGTCTGAGTTGATAAAAACAAGAACACTCCATTCAGCTGTCTGTCTCCAAGTTGTGAATACTTGAAGGCCCAATCACATATAGTCAGTAAAATTCCCCTTTATTTTGGTAAGGTGGTGGGTGTCTAACACACTGAGACACACACAGGCTTGCGATGTCCTGGCGATGTTCCAGAATGGATAATGATTTCCCTATCTTGGTTCCTTTACAGTTTGGATTAGATACAGTATTTTTCTACTCTTGCTGTTGTAAACTATTTTTATATCGTGTGGCTGTGCTCTGTTAAGCAGCTGTTACCATCCTCTCTAGAGGCGGATGCATTAAGCCGTGCTGTTTGCAGAAATACTTTAAGTGCTTTTTAATGAAAAGTATAGAGGTGGGGAGACACGGTCCAAAATGATGATTTTTTTTTTTCTAGGATATTGCCTCTCTTTTGAAGGTCATTGAAGATAGGAATAGGGTGGTCTATAGTCTTTCAACATCTTGTGAGTCCCATACATGATTGCCTTCCATCCAAGGAGGATGTGTTCCTTCAGGGTGACTGTCCCCAGTGCATAACCAAACGTGTAGCCATCATACAAGTCATTTGCCATAACCCTGACCAGTAAAGACACAATAGTAGCAGACAGGACAAAGTGAAGCCAGAGCTGGTATCACAGATGACATGCCTGGTGGCACTATTGGTGCCCAATGACTTTGCAACTGCATGACCCAGGAGTTTCAGGAGTTGCTGTCACAGCCATTTCAAGGCAGCAACTCCTGAAGTCAGTTTTGTATGGATGCTTACGTATGGATATGGGCATTGTATCTGTATATAAGAATGTGCTGTTAATATATTAGAAGTGCTCTGTTCTGCTTAATAGTTTGCCGCTGTTGTTGCAAGCTTACATAAAATCTATGGCTGCTGTAGGGCAAAGGTATAAAACTTTCATGAGTAATATAAAATATACAAAATGTTGTTGTTAATATTTAATAAAATTTGCAGCAGTCAATGAGCACAATCAATGTTTATTAATTAAGTTGTTCTGTTTCAATACCAATTTCTTCTTTTTGGGGTATGTGTTTGTCTTCAGGGAGAATCTAGCAAGTTTTTTGGTTTTTTTTTTTTTGACCCTTTTAAAAAAAATGGCACGTTTAACAATAGTATTGGCAAATTCTTACATTACTTGTTTGCTTTTTCTTCAGCAAGTAAACAAAACTCTTTTAGTGACATCTATTTAAACACACTCCGTGATAAGAGAACTGGGTTTTGGCCAAGGTGTTTAATAAGATGTTTTGCAATTCAGTCTTTGTAGTAGCCATACTTCATCCCAGCACTTCATACAGTTTTCAATATGGCATTGAGTCTGTAAAGTCCATCCTTTAGTTTTCATCTGTGTGCTCCACAGGTTGAGAACTACAGAACTACTCAATACATTTTATTTTTGTTTTTTCTCCTTTACCACGCAGACCTCTCCAACTGCATTAAAACGGGAGCACTCCATGGTTTGGGTTTTGCAGGGTTCGTTTGGTTTTTTTTCTGTTTTTCTTTTTTGGTTTTTTTGGGGTTTTTTTTTTGCTTCTTCAGAAGTAAAAACACTTTACAAGACAGAATACAGCAGTGTGAGAAGTGGTTCTGCAGTAGCCATGAAGTGGTTAAGTCATTAATCATCCCTAAAGTAAACATATAAGCCATGATACTTTATTTAATTTGTCCTCTGGGCTAAAAATGTCTCGAGATTATCAATGATCTTAGTTGTAATAACTTTTGTGTATATATATATATATGTATATATATCTATATAACTGTGCCACATTATTTTGAACCATACTGCTAGGAGTTTATTGAAATATATCAACCTTATTGCTAATATTTCACAGACGGTTCTTCATTTCAGCAATATAGAATTCAATTTAGCAGAAATGTGATACTCCTCCTGAAATTTTAAATTCCCAGCAGATGTATAATTCAATTAAGTCCAGAAGATTAAAAAAATTCAAGTGATTCTTTATACATACACTCTTTCTGCTCAGTTCCAAAATAATGAAAAACTACAGCTGTTCAGTTTTGGTTCATCTATCGCTTTGTACAATTTTTATGGGTTTTATGTGTAATCACATTTGCAGAGAGAATTTTTATACAGCCTGCTCCATTTTGCACAGTTATTATCTTTCCACATTAAAAACAGATTGTAAAAACTGATACACAAGCCTTGGGCCCACTCCTTAAGCAAAGTAAAGCATGGTCATTAATCATGGGGGGTGCAGGAAAAAGGAGCTTGTAAAACTTGATTGTTCTGTTTTCTGGTGCTAGGGGATGGCCTTTGTCTCCTCTTTTTCCTTCCATCAACACGCTTTTTTCCCCCCTTTTTTTTATTATAAATGCTTTTCAGTCTCTGTGTGGAACTAAAGGGGTCATTTATTTGTGCATAACTGACTTGAGCAGAAATTGGACACAGACATTACCTAAAATTGTAATTCTCCTCGGAAGGTGAAGAGGTCCTTTCATGTAAGGCCTGCATGCTGAGAGCCTTACCAAACCCTTCTAAAGTTCTGGGCTTGTGTTCCTAGGCCAGTGCTCGAGGTCAGGTTTCCATGTCAAATGTCACAACAGTGACACTGATCTGTGCAGAATAATCTCATTTCCCGTGCCTCAGTCTGTTGGTTTATGAATTCAGCTTCCACACAGACCTGTTTTGGAGGGGTGCCACTTACACCTAATCAGTAACTCAGTTTGTTAAACTGGGATGCCTACAACCTTACTACTCTGTAGGGATGTACAAGTGAGGTAAGCACTGAATATATTCATATAACTTGTGCTTCAGAGTTTGCCTGTTTCCTTTTCTTTTAATCACATCAGACTATTAACATATTACCTCTCTCTGTCTCTCTGAATTCCTGGTCCAGAGGGAAATGGAAATCTGTTTCATCTTGGCATTTCAAGTATAAAATAGTGAACATTTTTTTAATTAAAAGTTCCAAGGGTAGGATATCAGAAGGGCATTTAAAAAAAAAGTTTACTCAGTGATTCCTTCCAATAAGAGAGCATCTGCAACTCTCCCAAAGCATTCACTCAAAGGTAAATAGCTTAAGCATTAGCAGTCACCACTGCATCTAATCAAGTACTTGATTGCCTATACAAAACCCACACTGCTCAGTATTGACCTCCAGGAAAAAAAAAAAATTGATTCACTGACCCTGTCACTAGATTGTTTTCCAGAAAGTGTGAGGGCTTTACCCGTGCTTGTTGAGGGTGCTTTGTATCTCTGAGGTGTCTCGCCTTTAGCAGATCACAGCAGGGCTTTTTTTTTTTTCTCTCCTACTTCTCCAGCAAAACTGGAATGTACAGCTGTTGAAATGGGAGAAGTGGATGATTTCACTTTGATTCTGTTTTAGCTAAAGAATCTGGCTTTGGGGTGAATAAATCAGCTGAGGAGAAATAACTGGCAAAAAATTGATGTTGGCAGGAAAGTAGTATTGGATGGAACTGTGAACAATCACACTAGGTGAAATATGATGTATGTACTTGCCATAGCATGTACAATAACACAGCTGTCCTGTCCCTGGTTACTACTAAAGCAGCCATGAAAAGGTTTTCATATCAGACTCTACGTTCATTTGTTACAACCTGATAATCACTCTACCTTAATTATGGAAGAAAAACTTATTTACTGTTGACCTATGTTTTTTATGTCTCCTATATGTGGCAGCATGTTGCAATCTCAGTCACGTTTGGGTACCTGGCATTCTTCTTACCACTCCTCTTAATCTGCATTTTGGTTTATGAAGTTTCTAGAGAGTTTGCAGCTTTGTAGAGATTCAGCTCCCAGTTTTCTTAGTTTTCTAATGGGGGAAAAATGCCAGTGCCTTCATGAATCAAACAGTATTAGTGCCTACTGTAACTTTTCGTGTCCTGAATCATATCTCCTTTGAAATAGGAAAGTCTTTGAGCTGCAGTTGTGTAATTACTTCTTCCCTTCCTTTTGCAGGATATTTGCCTGCATCATAGGTGCCTACCTACATTTATTAAGCCACCAAGCCTATCAACACTATCCTCTTATCATGCTGCTAGTCCTCTTTTACAGTACAGCAGCCTTTTCTTTTACTGTAGAATTTTATTTCATGATTCTACATGTGAACTAGAGCTACAAGAGACACTGGAATGACTGTAAGGAAAGTCAGTGTTTACTGGGATCTGAATTTATGCTTACCTATAAAACTTGTAACATGCAAGGCAGGTCTGCCATTAAGTATGTGTAGACATGTAAATTTGACACAATCACCTCCTCTTTTTTGCAGCAGCCCTTTCTGTGATCTGTAGCTTTTGAAGATGTAGAAGCTTCCCTCAACCATCTACTCTTTAGCTCATCACAACCCCTGTTCTTTC